>PISW01009450.1:0-60827 GCA_004023785.1 Mungos mungo
AACCAGCCCTGCGACTCAGCAACCCCACCCCTGCAACCAGCCCTGTGACTCAGCAATCCCACCCCTGCAACCAGCCCTGCAGCTCAGCAACCCCACCCCTGAAACCAGTCCTGCAACTTAGGAATGCCCACCCCTACAGACAAAGTACCATGTAGCCAGCCTCCTTAGTGAGCCCCACCCCTACTACTCTCAGGGCTGTGTCCAGGAGCTCAGGGAGAAGCAAGGCCACCGAGCAAGCATCTTTAACCCTTCCTTCAACAATGCAAGACCGCAGCTCTCTATACTGACTACTGCATATGACAGGCGGTCCACCGTGAGCATGGCAAAGCCCTGCCGGCATGGGTAGCCAGGGAGGTGCTGGGCGGTAAGAAGCAGGCATGTGTGGAGGACACAGCCTGCCAGCCTGGTCTTAGGCATGGAGGGGTGGAGGGGTGATGGCTGGGCTGAGGCAGAAGATAAGGCAGTCACCAAGCAGGAGAGCACAGGGCTGAGGCAAGCGAGGGCCTGGAGTATGGGGGTGAGGGTGAGGAGCTGGAAAAGGGCAGGGCAGGACGGCAGGGCCTTGTGCGGACGCTCTCAGCACCGCGGGGCCGGAGGGGCGTGCAGCCCCGGACTCACCGTCCTTCTCCTTGTCCATCCGCACTTTCTTCAGGGCTACGATCTCATCCGTCCGGGTGTCCCGGGCCCGATCTGGAACGGCCACGCATCCATGATGGAATGGCCAAGTGGGCTTGCTCCACATCACCCACCCTTATGCCACACGGGGGCCTCATTCAGAACTCTGGGGGTTCCCTTTCTCTTCTTAGATAACTGGATGCCCAGTGACTCGGGTCCCTACCACGCAAACTGTGCTCACAGCCCCTCCAGACACATGCTGTGGGGAGTCCCCTCACCTAAGCTGGGCACAGGGTGCTACTTACAAGCTCTAAGCTTTCTCGTAGATTCAGGAGGCAGGTCACTGCTCTGCCTTCTGTTGTGACTATGTTCTAACAGCAAATAAGATACTTTACCCAGGGAAAAAAACAACTTTATGTTGTGCCAAGGAGGCTCCTCAAAGCTCATGTGCGCAGGTTCTGAACCCCAGGGGTATAGCGCACACCAGCTTCACAGCTGCCACAGCCTGTAGCCCTGGCTGCTTCTGGAAGTTCTGCATTTTGCTGTAACAGTTGCCCCGACTTGTGGTTCCCTCACCAATCTGATGCTTACATTTATTCAGACATGGTGTGCAATTTAGGGTAATCACACCATGGATTAGACTTCACTTGTACAACTTTTGCCCTGGCTGTGAAGCGACAGGCGCTAGCTGAGCCGCGGGGCCGGTCCCCGGCACCCCAGGCCCCCCATCCTGCCCACTCACAGACAATGCCATAGGTGCCTTCCCCGATGCGGTTCAGCTTCTCGAACTCCTTCACGCTCCGGCACCGTCCCAACTGAAAGACAGAGGTGCTGGCAGTGTGGGGACTGGCCAGCGAGGGCCACCACGAAAGACGGATATTTCACATTTAATTTGTCCCAAGGAGCTTGCTCATGTCTTGCTCACCAAACAGAAAGACAACCACACACTTGGGCTTTTCAAATGAGGACAGGAGGAGGAGGTCACTGGGTGCTCTCAGCGCTCCCTTCTGATCCACGGCCCAGAGGCATGCTATCTGAAAACAGCCGCTGGCCGTGATGGTTAGAAGTAAAATTAAATTTTCATTTCCTCAACTGCCGTGTGTGTCCTGCTCCACAGGACCACATGACTCATGATGACCGTACTGGACGAGTCAGAAGGCAACATTCCCACAATCACAGGGGGCATGCTGAGCAGCGCTGGTCTAAATTATGCTCTGGAGATGGACAAAGCTCAAAGATCTTCAAAAGCATCTACCAAACGCAGTGGAAACGCTTCTGTGGCAGAGACTAGCTACCCCCACACCCACACAGTATTCCTTCCTCTGAAATAGGAAACACTGCCCAGTGCCATGAGGCCACCCTGCTGGCAGCAAGATTTCCTAGCCTCCCTTGCAGCTAGGTATGTCCATTTGACTAAATTTTGGCCAATGGGATGTGAGCAGAAAGGACAAAGGCCTCAAGGAAGGGAATTCCCCATCAAAGGAAGTTGGTTGCCGCCCACTCCTTTTGCTCCGAAAGCAGGGTGGGGTTTGGATGAGGTGGAAGTGGACCTACAAGACAGGTAACTCGAGGGCCTGGCCCACCTTGTGGAAAGTAGCTGCCTCTCTCTGGAAAGTTAGGGGAGAGAAAAATAAAGTCCTGTACCTAAGCCATTGTATTTAGGGGTTCCGGTCCCCTGGAGAGCCTGTACCCTAATACACGTTCATAATGCAGTACGTGTGTAGGTGGACTGAACGAGCATGTCTCTTTGGGTCTAGGAAGCACATGCGGCAAGTTTCAAATTATAACAGTCTCTCTTTGGCTTTGCTGCCTCTATTCTTTTTTTTTTTTTTTTTTTTGAGAGACACAGAGAGACAGTGTGAGCAGGGGAGGGTCAGAGAGAGAGGGAGACACAGAATCTGAAGCAGGCTCTAAGCTCTGAGCTGTCAGCACAGAGCCTGATGCGGGGCTCGAACCCGAACCGTGAGATCATGACCTGAGCTGAAGCCGGACGCTTAACTGACTGAGCCACCCAGGCGCCCCACTGCTGCCTCCATTCTAATATCAATCCTTGCCTTCCATCTCAGCCCTTCCACCATCTCACCTCAGCCTCCTCTTCCCACCAGTTCTTTCTCACATTCTCTCTCCAGGAGGAACTCCTGGTGCCTCCCAGTCACCCTGTGCTCTCATCTCTGTGCCGTTGCTTCTGCCACTCCCTAAATCTGGCATGCCAGGCCTCTTTGTCTCTGCGTGTCAGAATCCTAGTTCCACTCCCTAGCCCAGCAGAAATGCCACCCTTTGTACACATTTCTTTTTACTTTTTTTATTTTTTTGTGTTTATTTAAAAAAAATTTTTTTACGTTTATTTTTGAGAGACAGAGACAGAGCATGAACAGGGGAGGGGCAGAGAGAGAAAGAGACACAGAATCTGAAGCAGGCTCCAGGCTCTGAGCTAGCTGTCAGCACAGAGGCCCACGCGGGGCTTGAACCCACCAACCGGGAGATCATGGTCTGAGCGGAAGTCGGAAGCTTAACCGACTGAGCCACGAAGGCGCGCCTAGTGTTTATTTTTAAAGGAGAGAGAGACAGAAAGAACATGAGCAGGGGAGGAGCAGAGAAGGAGGGAGACAGAATCCGTAGCAGGCTCCAGGCTCCAGGCTCTGAAATGTCAGCACAGAGCCCGAGGCGGGCTGTAACCAAGAACCATGAGATCATCACCTGAGCCAAAGTCGGACGCTTAACCGACTGAGCCCCCCAGGCGCCCCTTACACATTTCTTTTACAAAAAATCTCTCCCAGCTGGAAACAACTCTTTCTCTGAAATCCCGATACTTCCCTGTCTCGAAGCAGCCACTACTGTGTACTGTCTTCACCTGGGTATGGCTCAGCTCCCCTCCGGGAGGGGTCCCGCCACGCGCTGCCGCGGACTCGGGGCGCAGCGCACACCGGCTGTGCCTGAGTGATGGACGAGGTCGGCCGGCGACGGCCCCCGGCGCGCGCGGCGCCCTCCCCGCACCAGTAAGCGGCGAGAACACCGGGGCTCACGCCTGCACCTGCCCGAGCTGTCCACCTCGGTAAAGCCCCTCCACGCCTCTCGGCTTCACTTCCTCGCCTTTATGAAGGGTCGCTGAGAGGACTAAACGACAGTAACGCACGCAGAAGCCTCGCACAGAGCAAGACACAAATGGAAGCTGCTGGGTGTCAGGGCGGCCTGGCCACCTCCCTCCTGACCCAAGGGCTCCGAGTCAGCCTGCAAAGCCCGGCGCCGGCGCAAGACGAAGGGACGCCCGCGGTAGAGCCCGGAGCCTGCTCTTCCGGAGGAGCCCGGCTGCTTGACAGCCCGCTCGTCCCTCGGCGCGAGAGCGACTGGCCCCGCCATCCGCCACCCGCTCGGGCCCTCGGCCCCGGAGGCTCCCGCCGGCTTCCGCCCCGGCCGCGAGGAACTCTGGGACAGTCGTTCCCGCCTGCGTCGGCGGCAACCTCAACGCTTTAGCGCGACACTAAGGGGCTCCCGAGGGGTTGGGTCCCGCCCTGCCTCCGGCGGAGCTACGGCGAGCGGCCCCCCGTCGCACCCTGTGTTCTGGAGGCACCGTGAAGAAGCCCTCCTTACGGATACACTTCAAACGGATCTGCTCGGGCTCCGACTCCGGGTCCCCCATGCCGGGAGCAGCGCCCTGCTGGCGGTGTGCGCAGGCGCAGACGAGGTTCTGGAGCGCAGGCGCGTGGTCTACTTCCGGGGCACGCCCACTTTAGCAACGGTTTCCCAGGAAGCCTCCCAAAGACTCCTGGAGGACGTCAGTTGCTGCCATCCCCTCGCACTACCGAGGTTTGGGCCATATTTTAGTTTTAAGCGCGGGCACACGAGCCGGCTGGGGTGCTGAGGAACGGCGCCGGGGGAGGGGGAGGCCGAAGTCCGCGGGGCTGGGGGCTCCCTTGGAGCTCGCGAGGCCGATCTGGAGCCACGCCGGGAGGGGCTTGGGCCAGACCTCCGGGGGTCTGGGAGAGGAGGGCTCGTCGGAAGGGTGTGGAAGGAAAGAATGGATAGGACGCTGCGACGGATGTCCCCTGACACATGCTTATGGAGCACCCGCTACGTCAGGCTCTGCCCTTTGGATCTTCCATTCTAGCGGGAAGCAGGCAAACGGGGTAAGTAAATAGATGGCCCGAGAGTTATGCGTGCTAAGGAGAAAAATGAGGCAGGGCAGTGAGTGGGACGTGCTGGGCGCACTTTAAACAGGGTTCCAGGAGAGGCCTCCCGTGCAGGGGATTACACTGTAAATGCTGATATTAATATAGGTAAGGACATTTGGTAATCATGAAATTAGTAATAACTTAGTCAAAGTCATTTGTTTTAATTTAAACTAATTATCATGTTCAGTTCGTTGCAGTCCCTTTCTAAATCATTCATAGCTAAGCTTCTAGCTTATAACGAAATTAGAATTAGTGCCTTGGTAAGTATAGTTTTCAGATTATTTGTTCGAGATTCTCAGGGCAGGGGTAGAAGGAGGGCAATTTCTAGGCCAAATAGATTTTTAAAAATTTTTAATGTTTATTTTTGAGGGAGAGAGTGTGAGCGGGGTGGGGCGGTGCAGTGAGAGAGGGAGACAGCAGGTTCCTGGCTCTGAGCTGTCAGCACCGAGCCCTACGTGAGGCTTGAACTCAACAACCGCTGAGATCATGACCTGAGCCAAAGATGGACGTTTGACTGACTGAGCCACCCAGGCGCCCCTCAAATAGAAATTTAATGGGTACTAGAAATTTTACGGAGAAGGTAGGCATGCCGGCCCAATGGGGTCAAGTCCACATCTGCATGGGCTTGATTCTTCTGTACTGATAATTAGTTGTGCCAGAATGCATAAGTACATGTATTAGATAAATACAAAATAATGATGCTAATGTGTTGTTAAACAATGTCAGTATGAGATTTATTATTCTTTTAGGGTTTATACTGAAACTGGAAGTCAACTGTACTATTTAATACTAAAAGGATAGGATTCTCATCAACAGATAGAGACAGGGGGGCGCTTGGCTAGCTCAGTAGGTGAAGTGTGCAACTCTCGATCTCAGGATTGTGGGTTTGAGCCCCACGTTGGGTGTAGAGATTGCTTAAAATAGAAAAGTCTCTGATAGAGACATAGAGACGGAGTGTAAAGCCTGCTGACCATTCTAGGAACCAAGGAAACAAACACAGTTACAAGACTAAATGTGTCCGAGCTGGCAGGGCAGGGTAGGGTGGGCGGAGTCTGACCCGTGAGCTGCCGAGGACCGGTTCCCTGAAGGGCCCCTCCCTGTCGGGAGCCCTCCTCACAGCCAGAAAGAGGGGAAGTCATCAGATCAACTCCCCTCCACTCATGGCGGCTCTGACAAGGCCCCTGCCCACGTTCTAAGTGCCATGGGTGGCCCCTACCCCAATTCCACATTCTTCTTCTGGATCCTTTAAAACTCTGCATCAGGTTACAGCCAAGCTAGGAGCCTGTGGGCCCCCCAGGTGACTGTGCACTTCCCAGTTCTGGGACATGGCACCTTAAAATGGAGTCCTCAGAGTCCAACTTTTTTCCAAGTGTGGGGGACGCCTCATTCACCGTAAGTGCTGAGTACTTACACCATACTCCTTCGGAGGTGACTGGGAAGGACTTTAGTGGCCCACCGACTGCCCATCACTCTGTATAGACAGTGACACCAGAGGTTTACCAAGTCACTTACTGACACAAAGTTCACTCTCTGAGCCAGAGTCGCTCTTGCCCTCTGCCAAGCTGCCAGCAGCTCTGGGGCAGGTGAGGCCGGGGTGGTCCCTGGGGGGTCCTCATTCCCTGAAGGGGCGGCTGCAGCTTCTCACAGGGCAGGACGCAGTGAAAAACGACAGCTCCTCGGGCCGCTTGTTTATTCTCGTGACTCATAGGCGGCTACTGTGCTAGGGTTTCTGTGTCGGCAGTAGGGGCCACATTCCACCTGCTCCCGGATGGTTCTCTGCTCTGTGCTTCCAACGGAACTGTCGCTGGTTAGAGTCTCTTTTGAGGCTCTAGTGATAACGATCTGTGGAATAACAACTTTCTTCTTGCTCGAGTTTACCTTTACTTCAGGTTTCTCTAGAAGGAAGAAAACATCCAGGTATTTAACACGTCTGTGGATAAAGCTCTTCTAGAAGGCAGAGAACGTCTGTGTTGGGGCCAGAGCAAAAGAATTAGGTGTGTGGTTCAGGAAAAGAAGTGGGCGGGGTCAAAGGCAGTCAGAACATGTCACAGCTTTCACGGATTGACAACTCAGCCGTGAGCGAGGTCTGCCCTCGATGCCCCCTTTCAAGGGCGGAAAAGGGAGACACACCCCCACCATCCTCTGCGAAGGGACCCAGCTGCCGGCTGGCTTGTGTGACAGACATGGAAGGAGAGGAGGAGGAGGACTAGAAAAGGCAGAGTCTGTCCCAGAGGTGAAGGTCCAGACACGTGCTCTGCTCTGCATGGAGCTTTGTCGGTCAGAACGCGGAAGAATTAACATTTCTGATATCGGCCACATTTTCCTAAACGCGTTAAGCTCTCAAGGATTGCACAGGACGTGCAAAATGCCAAGTTTGTCGTAGGTGACACAAGACAAAAGCAGAAGTGCTTTCTTGCCTCCACAGTGGCATCTCCCGGCCTGCTCCCTGGGCTTACAGGTTTGAGGCACAGCCCGTCAGGCCTAAGAGAGCAGGTAGAGTTAGAAAAATCACGCTGGGTTAGAATGGTCACAAAAATGCTATTACATTGGTGCTATTGCTTCGCGGTGTGCTGTCTTCCCCACTTCGAAGCCTCACCAGCCCGGGCAGGGGCTCGTTCTGCGTCAGATGTTGTTCTGAGCCCAGGATGACAGTGACATTGAGTACCAGCGGTTTCTGAGGCAGGTCCTCTTCTGAGCTGTGTTTTACAGACAAAGGCCCTGAGGCACAGAGAGGCCGATGGTAGACGGGGTGCTGGGGCCCGAGCTCCCTCCGTCTTCGTCACCGCAGCCAGAGCTCCAACTGTTGTAACTACCAAGTTACCCGTGGCCTGCACTAGGCACCGGGAGTGTCCTTTTTATTTGTAGTATTAAGTCAAAAACTGCATTTGACCATATTTTGCATTTATTTTAAGTTGGGGAGTTCGTGTTTTTTACATCCGTGAATATGCACTTTTTGTATATTAAGACTAAAAGGTTATGACTCTGTGATTTAAAAACTGCATTTGGAATGATTCTTTTCCTTCCAGACGTTTCATATGTGCATCCACTGGTTGATGCATTTAGGGTCACATTATGGAAGGGGGAGCCTGGCGGCCAAGCACACACAGGTGCGGCCCCTCCTCTAACGTGGCGGCTCCCTTTAACGAACGTAACTTAGGTTCTTCCCAATTTTTATCTTTTTCAAGTGATGCTGCAATAACCATTCTTGCATTTATATACGTGCACGTTTGTGAGGGTTTATCTAATGGGTAATTTACTAGAATGAAGATTTTGGTAAATATTGTCAGGTTGTTTTTCTTAAAGATTATATCAATATATATTTCCACCAAGAATCTGTCAACAGGACATTCCTCCGTACCCTCCCCTGACTCTTGTCAATTTGCTAAATCGTTTCCCGTGTTATATGAAAATGTTAGTACTGACTTCTGCCCCCACTGGACACTGTCACCTTCCCTGAAGCTTTACCCTCGCATGGGGAGCGTGGGGGTCCCGCAGCTTATTTTCCTCTGAATGCACCTCATATTCTTTCCTCATTTTGTACATGGACTTTTTGTGTGTGCAAGAGTTTTTTGTATATTTAGGAAATTGACCATTAGCGTCGGTACTGTAAATGGTTCCCAGTGCTGCTTTCTGCACTGATGAACATCAGTCTTTTCCCTACGGCTCTTCGAGTCTGGCAGAGTGAAAAGGTGCTCCCTCCACCAAACCTACAAAAACTGTTACTGTTCTGCTTTCTTTGTTAAATTTTCTGATTCCTGTAGAATTTGAGTCAGGACTGAACCAACATTGTTTTCTCGGTTGTCCAGTCAGTCGTCTCTGAACCAGTGAGCGAACTTTCCACCTTTCCTTCCGCTCGTGAGTCTGTGAGTGTGAGACACCACGTGTCCCCCCCCTCTCTGCGGTAACACATTTTCATGTCAGGCCTCAGTCCCTCTTGTGCACCTGCTTTTCCAGTTTCCTGCTATTTTTACGTTTTGCTTCTCCTAGCTAAACTTTAGAATAATTTGGTCCAGTCCCCAAAAAGACCTGTGGTGTTTTGATTGGGGTCACTGATTTTATAGATTAAGAGAGAGTTAACATCTTATATTTTTGAGGTTTTCTAGTTCAAAACAAGAGTTCTTTAATCTTAGAGTTTTAAAACTTTTTCATTTAGGAACATGAATCTTTTTAGGGTTCTTAATACATATTGCCTGTACTAGTTTTCGAGCGCGGCTAAACAAATCGCCACAAACTTGGTCGCTAGCTTCAAACGGCACACACATTCACCGTCTCCAGTACTGTGGGTCCGGAGACCAGGCGCGAGCCAGCCGTCAGCCGGACCGGACCTGCACGCAGACCCAGGGCCTTCCAGACTCGTTCAGGCTGCGGGGGGACGTCCCTTCTCTGTGGTTAGGGCCCCTGCTTTCCTGCTGGCTGTGGCTAGGGGGTTGCTCACAGCTCCTCTCACAAGGTGGCAGCTTAAAGACGTTTATTTTGAGTTCTGGCTGACACGGTAGCTTCCTTCTTCACGGCCACCTGAGCTGCCTGTATTTTAGAGGCTTCTCCAAGCAGGTCTGGCTCACCCAGGATAAACTCCGTTTTGATTATGTCAAAACCAGTGGATTACTAACGGGGTCACCGGAGTAACACCCATGTATTCACAGGCTCCACCCACATTCAAGGGGCGGCGGGGTGATACAGGGCTTGTTCATGCCCGCGGGGACCTTGGGGCCCCCGAGAATCCTGCCTGCCACGTTCCCAAGTCATCTTCGGGGACACTGGCATCTCTGTCAGCAGTGTGCCAGAGCCCCTGACCCACTGGGTGTTCTTCATTGGCCTCTCGTGTGGGGCAAATATCTTTTGACCTTACCATTTCGCTTTACATTTGTTTATAGAGGATTTGGGGAGATGTTTTACTTTTTAACCTAGTCAGATCCTTCGATTATATTTGTAATGTCTCTGACTTTTAGAAAGATGATCCCCACTGAGGACTCAGATTAAAAGGTACATCTTTTTGTAGTCACTTCTGTTTTGTTTTTGTCTTAAAGTTTATTTATTTTGAGAGAGACAGAGACAGCACAAGTAGGGGAGGGGCAGAGAGAGAAAATCCCAAGCAGGCTCTGTGCTGGCATTGCAGAGCCCAAAGCGGGGCTCGAACCCACAAAGCCATGAGATCATGACCTGAGCCGAAGTCGGAGGCTTAACCGACTGAGCCCCCTGGCAGTGCTGGTCTATTCTCCCCTTTCTGTGATTCTGTCATTCGGAGAACATTCTATCAATGGAATCGTGCAGCATGTGATCTTTTGAAATTGGCTTTTTTTCACAGTATATTTGAAAGAGCTGATAAATGTTTCTTAGGCTTATTCTTCCAAAACTTCTTGCAAATAAGCACACCCTATGTTCAAAAAAATATGGAAATACTCAGACACACGTGAAAACCATAGCATGATACCCACATATGCATCACCAGCCTCAGTAAACACTTTGTTCCCTTGCTTTGTCTTCCTTAGTTTTTTTGTTCCTATTTTCAAGCAAATCTCAGACATATAATTTTACCCATAAATAATGCAATATATGTCTATCAAGTAGGAATTATTTTTAGCATAAGCACAATAGCCTTGTCACATCGAAGAAATTATGATTATCATCTAATACTCCATTTGGTTATCTCAAGAGTGACTTAGCCCAGGCCCATACTGTATGTGGTTCCCAGGTCCCAGAAGTCTCCTTGCACACGGTCTTCTCTGCTATGGACTGAATGTTTGCGTCCCCCCAGAAGTCACGTGTGGAAGGCCTAATCCTCATGGGATGGACTGTGGAGGTGGGGCTTTGGGCAAGTGACCAGGTTGAGATGAGGTCATGAGGGCTGAGCCCCAAACACGGGACCCGTGTCCTTACAGGAGGAGGAAACCACAACCCTCTCTCTCCGGTTCCCGTGTGAAGACACAGGAACTTGGGACGCCTGGAGGATTCAGTCGGTTAGGCGGCCAACTTCAGCTCAGGTCATGATCTCAGGGTTTCTGAGTTCGAGCCCCATATCGGGCTCTGTACTGACAGCTCAGAGCCAGCAGCCTGCTTTGGATTCTGTGTCTCCCTCTCTCTTTGCCCCTTCCCTGCCTGTGCTTTGGCTTTCAAAAATAAATAAAACATTAAAAAAATAAAAAACTTTACAAGCCAAATGTATGTTTATCCCCGTTGCAAAAAAAAAAAAAAAAGAAAGAAAGAAACGAAGACACAGCAATTCGATGGCTGTTTGCGGGCCAAGAAGGGGTCCTCACAGGGACCAACACAGATTGTTGGGACTCCTCAGCCTCTAGGAATGATTAAGACGAATAAATGTCTGGTGTTGAAGCCACACAGTCTATGGTATTTTGTTACAGCAGCCAAAGCAGACAGACCTAAGCTCCTTTTTTCCATGTCATTTATTTGTAGAAAAATCAGGGTCTTTTTTTTTTCAGGTAGAATTTCCAGCAGATGGAACTGGCTGATTGCACATTTTTGTGGTACATTAACGTGCGGCATAATGCATGTATGTGGGTTTTGTAATGCAGAATTGTAAATATATGCAGAAGTATCGAGACAAGACCATGAACCCGTCACACAGCTGCCGCATCTCCCGGGCACGGTCAGACTTGACCTCTGCCCCAGCGCTCACCCTCCATTCCAGTCACTCCGCTACGGAACAACTTACCCCAAACCTTGGTAGCTTGAAACATCAATTTTATTTTCTCACAATTGAAGGGTCAAGAATTTAGGACCGGTTCGACCTGGCAGCTGTCACTTACGGGCCCCACTGGCTACCGTTGGATGCTGTCTGGAGCTGCCATCCTCCCAAGGCCGCTCACAGGGCTGCTCACTGATGCTACCACCACGTGGTGTCTGGGGGCCCAGCTGGAAAGACCCAAGAGCGGGGGCTAGAATCACCTAAAGGTTTGTTCGGTCACAGGTCGGGCCATTAGGCTGGAAGGACTTAGAGACCAGGACTCCCCGGGGCGGGGGGAGCTGAGCCTCTTTCCAGCGTGGGGTGGAGGCTCAGGGTTCCAAGCACCAGTCTGTGTCCCCATGAGCAAGGCAGGACTGCATCACCTTTCCTGGCGCAGCCTCAGAAACCACTTTCTCCGCATTCTTTTGTTACAAGAAAACAGAAACGGAGTTTGAGGAGAGAGGCTGCAGACCCCGCCCAAGTGGGAGGAGCATCAAGATCTCATCGCCGAAGGGAGGGAGAGGAGGGCTGTGGCTGCCTTGGGAAACCGTCCCCAGCCACACTAGGCTCTTCCACCGGGCAGCAGGGCTCAGACACCGGCTCCGGCAGCCACATCGCCTTCTAATTCAGCATTCTGTGTGCAGCTCGGGTGTACTCCATGCTTCTTGAGGCATAATTCACGCACAGTTCTTAGAGCACAGCTGGATTCGTTTTCACAATTGTATGCACCTGTGTAATCACCCCCCACAAGGTGCAGAACTTTTGATCGCCATCCAGTCTCCACAGGCTCCCTTCCTGTCAGCTGGCCTCTCCCTGCCTCCTTCCTACCCTAGAAAGAACGTTCTGGTTTTTATCCATAGTAAGTAAGCCGTACTTCTATCAATCATGCGACACACAGGGTTTTTGACTTGCTAGGACTCTCCATTTCTCTAAGGCTTTTATGGTTATTAGGTTGATTGTAGGAAACTTTGACCCCCAAAGTCCTACTGTTTCCAAATCCAACAGGGAAATTCTTCAGCTTTAAAACACGAACATGAGAAAGATGCTCTTGTCCCGGCTTACGTGGCCTCACCTCGGGCGCTGGCCCTGCTCTCTGCACAGGACCCGCTGCCTGGCTGCGCTCAACACAGCCTCTTCCGGGCTTGCTCAGTCTCTCTGCAACATGTAACACCGGCGACCAAATTACCTTCTTCCTTTTTTAGCCGCTTTGTCACAGTATAATTTACATACCATAAAATTCACCTGTTTGAGGCACACCATCCAAGGATTTTTAGTGAACCTTCAGTGTTGGGCACCCATTGATCCAGTTTTAAGAACATTTCTGTCACCTTCAAAAGACTCGTTTCCATTTACGGCTAATCCCTGTTCCCACCCTTAGTCCAGGCTTCCCTTTATATAACTTCGCCTTTTCTGGACTTTTCACAGAAACAGAGTAACGGTGCATGTGGCCTCTTACGTCTGGCCCTTTTGGGGAAGTCTCATGACGTGGGAGCTCCCGCCCGGGGCAGCGTGTGTCTGCAGCCTGTTCCTTGCTGTTTCGGGCTGCCGTATGTGAAGAAACCACACTTCACCTTCTTTCTGAAACTGCATCTTCACTCTTGCTCTCTGACCTTGCCCCTCCACGTCCGTCTTCTCTCTGCCCTCTGAAACGAGGGTGTGACAGGCACTGCCAGTGTCTCTCCAGCAGGCACCCACTTGCCCACACCTGCCTCTGCCGGCAGACGTCCAGCCCCAAACTCACACCGTCGGAGCCTCTCCTGGCCACACGGGGCAGGTGGGGCCCACCGAGGGAAGGCTCCTGCAGGAACTGCCTCTCGTGGACCAGACAGCAGTCCTGTCTGCACGGGACACCGAGGGCCACCCAGCTCTCTGGCGACACTGAGGGCAGCAAGAGTGCAGACCCAAACGGTCCCTGACGTCATTGCATGCTGCTGGGCAAGCCGCCATGAGTGGCAGTCGAACCCCTCAGCAGTAGAGCCGCATCTTGTCAGCTGTTCTGCGGCCTGCAGCCAGGAGGCTCCGCACCCACCGGCAGCATCCCCGAACCTCCCGGGACGCCGGCCCTTCCTGCAGGTGGCGACTCAGGCCAGGCTTTGTCCTCCAGGATCTGAAGTCCAGGCCTTGCTCCCAAGCCCAGCACCCTCATTTCAAACGGCATCCTGCCCTCGATGGCCTCACAGGTGCCCCAATCGGAGCCCGCCACGCTCAGCTCCTCTCCCCCCACCAGGCCAGCCTCCCTCCTCCCTCCCTCACCTGACCTTCCAACCATGCATTCCTGGGTCACTGAAACTCCCCCTCCTGGAGACCCCCATGTCTCCCCCGACAGCAGGCTCTGCAGGTCCTGCTCCTTTCAGAATTCCTGCTGCTGGTGCCTCATTAGCTCCTACTCAGCTGTGGCAGTGGGCCTGTGACAGGTGTCCTCACTGTCCCCAGTAGCCTCTATTCTGGAGAAAGACTTCTCCAAGGTGCAAACCCCATCACACCTGTCTTGTTTTAATCATAAATAACAGTTCCATTTCCACAGCGCAGGTGATAAAATGGATAAAAGGCTTCATACTCTGGCTGCTTCTGTGCCCCCCGCCCCCCCGGCCCTTCCCCCCGCAAAGGTCTGGCCACACTGGGCTGTTGACAAACGGAATATATTTACTAGACTGACCTCTTTGTCCCACCAACACTGAAGTTCCTTAGGTCCCCGCGCCCTGGGCTGAGTTCCCACATCCCTTCTTACATGGCTCCCAGGTTCCAGTGTGGACTGCTGGAGGACACTAGCCCTGCCCAAAGACCTCGGCCCTCTGGGAAAGCTGGGTGCGCTCTGCGGCCACACACTGCCAAGTCCCTCTTGACGGTTTGCTGTCCGTCTAGCACCGGGACACTTCCCTAAGCCTTTCCTCTTGCTGTCCGCTGCTAATTCTGGATATTCACCTCCTATACAACGGTCCTAAAAACCCTTCCGTCGTTAGGGCATGTCCCCTGCCATTAGTATCCCAGCACTGAGGCTCGTTTTGACCCAGCCCCAAACTCCCTGGCCTCAGGTTCTTCCCCTCCGGGGCATGTCCTACCT
Source organism: Mungos mungo (assembly GCA_004023785.1). Taxonomy (NCBI): domain Eukaryota; kingdom Metazoa; phylum Chordata; class Mammalia; order Carnivora; family Herpestidae; genus Mungos; species Mungos mungo. The sequence goes on from PISW01009450.1 coordinate 14,528, forward strand.
TCCACTTCAGATGAAGGCCAACGTCCCTTGGCTGCCCCTTTCTTTCCATGAGAGCTCTCTGCTGGCCTGGTGTCCGGGGACTTCTCGGACTCCTGAGAAGGCCTATCCATCCGCCTTTCCTTAGCCTTGAGAACTGAATAGATGCGCCCCTTTTGCTCCTCACCTGAAACACATGGACAGTTAGTCCTATGGTTTGCGGACCCTAGAGCGCGGGATCCCAATCCTTCGGTCGGCCGCTTTGGTCCAGAATGAAATAAGGACGCTTGACTCGGGTCACTCCATTTCTCTGAACGTGGATATTTCCATGGGGGAAAAGATTCCCCAGGCACGGTGGTCAGAGAGGACGCCGGCGCAGGAGGGAGGAGCGGGGGCGGGTGGGGGGCCCAGCACCCCCCGAGGCCTGGCGTGGGCGGACCCCGCCGAGCGCCCCCGGCGCACGGCCGGCCCGGCGCGAACCGCGGCCACGGGACCCAGGAGACGACGGGCCGGCGGCCCTTTACCTTTCCTAGGTTGCTGTTTGCTTTTGGAAAGTCCCATAGGTGAGCCCTCCGCCCCCGCCGGCGCAGCCCGGCACCCGGCCCCGCCGCGGGCGTGCCTCACAGACGCCGGCGGCCCGCGCCGCGCCGGTCACCACGGCGACGCCGCGCCGCTCGCGGCCCTGGCGGCGTGCTCTCGCGAGAGCTGCCGCTCGCCGGAAGTGGGAGGTGACCCCGGAAGTTCCTGCGCGACGGAGCTGTTAAGTGCGATCGACTTGGCCCCGGGGCTCCAGTCCGTCCGTTCCCGAGAGGGTTACCCCTGCAGGACCTGCCATGGACGGTAAGAGACCCCGCCCACCGGGCACCCCAGGCCTCGGTATGGGACACCGATCTCCGACCCCTGGGCCTAGACCCCAGACCCCGATACCCAGCCAGAGACCTGGATCTTCGGCCCTGGACCCGATCCTCGATCCCTGGAGCTTCGACCCCAAAACCCGATAAGGATCCTCGACCCCACACCCTGACCCCCTTCCCCCAGACTCCTCAGCGTCCACCTCCCAACCCCCCAGCTCCTATACCAGCTAGGGACATCGGCCTTTGGGGCCCTGGGATGTCAGGTCAGAGAGCACCGGAAAAGGAGACGGTTGCCCCACTGCCTCCAAAACACCACGAAGAAAAATAGGAGGAGCTCAGGCAAAAAGCACTTTGCGCCAGGCACGGTTACCAGCTCTCTGAGATAGCAGTTTTCTGCTCTGGTCCTGCAGATGGGGAAACAGGGTGCGATCTAGCTCCCTGGTCTTGTCCTCCACTGCCTACAGCACTCACTCCGCCCCGTCCCTGCTCAGGACACCAAAGAGCGGGAAGAATTAGTGATAAAGTGAGGTGCCCACATTTGCTAGAACGTTTAAGGTCCAGTGTGATAGGTTTCAAAACTCATTTTGTGCTGGTTCGTTCCCACGTTTTGGCACCAAAACCCAAAAAAACCTCATTTTGTGAAATGTAAAAAACCTGTCATCACAAAGGAAATTCTATACCAGTCGCTTCAGAGAGAAGATGAACACTGCACACCCACCACTGCCACCATCACAAGTACTGCATTTTGCTCCACAGTTTACCCCGTTCTGTGGGGAACTTTTTTTTGGCTGTATCACGTTTTTCCAGGGTTAGGTTTTCCCTTAACAGCTGTTTGCTCTCCGGAACCTGCTGCTCGAGTGTGAGGGGGAAGCCGAGGCAGGAACGGGGGTTCGGACACGCCCTGAGGCAGAGAGGCAGAGAGCCTGCGGCGTGCGCGTCGGCTGAGCTCTGATTTACAGATTCACAGGCGGCTTTGGCATGACCGCGGCCTCGTAGATGACGGGTGCACCGGGCTCACCTGAAACCCCACTGGGTTCCGGGGGGTGGGGGGCTTAATTTGCATTTGTGAACACTCTCCACCCTCGCCCTGGTGGCAGGATTTCCTTTCTTCATTCTGGGCTAGTGCAGTAAACCCTTTCAGACACCATTCTTCAAATCTAGAAATCGAATAAATTGAGACCCTTCTAATGTGAACCTGGGTCTCCCTGGCCCTGGAGTTGGGTGAGTGAGCAGCACATGCGGCCGCTCTCAGGGCTGTGGTTCCGCCATGTAGGTAGTGAGGCTCCCGAGCCTGACTTGACGGCTCAGATCTGCCAGCTGCCACGGAGGGCGATCTCTCAGGGTCAGCTGTATGATGGCATAAGAGTCCTCATTCTGCTGTTTTTATCCATTTACTTCTGTGGAGAAAGAGCATGTAAAATACACTCCAGTACTGAGTTTTATCCCATTGGAAAGAATCGCAAGGATCTTGGTAAAGTTGCATTAATTACAAACCACTCCTTGGGTTTTCACTGAGGGCCACATGCTGCATCCGTGACCTCATTTGCTGCACACTGATCCTTGGGGCAGGCGGCGCTGTCCTGTTACCTGTCAGGAATCAGGTTAGGGGACCTCTGTATCTGCCCAAGCCCTCTGGCTGGCGCAGCAGTCCCTCTGCCGGCTCCGGTGTGGGCTGGGCTTCTGGGAGGCCCCGTCCACGCCTGCGTCCCGATCCAGCTCTTTGTGTCCAGGAGGGTCTCAGGGGCCCCCTCTGCTTGTTAGATGTGCCCTTTGTCACCGCCAGAATCCTCAGACCATCTCCTTTCTTTGCAGATACGCTGTTCCAGTTGAAGGTACGTACTGAATGGCCTTGCGCCCCAGCCCTGTCTTGGTTAGCACGTGAGGACCAGGGCTGTCGGTCACACTCCGAAGGACGGGGGTTAAGTTGTGTGATTTGTGCACGGTGCTCAGCCAGACTCATGATGAAGGGGCCATTGAGTCGACTTGATGGCTTGTTCATTCTTCCCTTGTCTTGGGCTGAGCAGAAGCAGAACCCATGGGCAAGTCCACCAGACAGCGAGCACGTTTAAGAAACACAACTTGGGTGTTAGGTGCATCCCTTGATGTTCCACTAGGCACGTAAAACTGTGGTTTCCAATTTTTTAAAATCCTATTGAAGGAGAGTGTTGTAGGCAGCAGAGCTGGTGTCTTACAATTAACCCTGGCCAAGCCTGTCTGTACTTTGCCATCTGTGGTTAGTTCCGAAAGACTGGGCGGGCGTGGTGTGCACAGCTGTGAATGCAGCTCGTCCCGCTGGCCCTGCCCTGGAGCGGGAGGGTGGGGAGCACCGGCGGCCCCCAAGCACTTTGTTCAGCAAGTGACTCTTGATTTCGGGTCAGGCCATGATCTTACGGATTGTGAGATCGAGTGGTTAGAGGAATCCAGCGCCATGCGGGGCACTGACAGCAGGTCTGCCTTGTGGACAGTGCTCAGGGTTGCATTTCCGAGTCAGGAGAATCTGGATGTTTCCCTTGAGCAACAGAGGAGTGTGAGGGGGGCAGACAAGAAACCCCTTCTTGTGACAGACACTGACGTCCCGAGAGGGAGCGCTGGGGGCTTCCGGTCTGCACTGCCCCACGCCAGCCACACAGAGCCCTTGGAATGCAGCTAGTCTGAGGAACTGCATTGTTATTTTACATCGTTTTAGGTAAATCAAAGTTAACTAGTTCCGTGTGGCTAGTGGCTCCTTCACTGGGTGGTGCGGGTGTAATGGTGTTGAAGGAAGCAAGGTCAGAATGTTAGGTGCAGCAGACATTGATTTAAAAGTGCCGAAGCAGTGAGTGTGAAATGGGCAGGCGGCCTGCAAGAGAGTGCCCTGCCCTGGGAGCACGGCACTCAGGGAAGCGGGTTTTCACGGGATGGACCATCTGAGTCAGTGAGAGACACCTGCCTGAAGCGTGGATGTCCAGAGCAGAAGCGGTCAGGAGGGGCTGGCGTGATGCTGGCTGACGCAGGGGCACCGCCTCTCCGGGGGCTCCCGGGCTGGTCAGTGGAACACAGGAGCTGGGGCATCAGATCGGGTTGGCAGGAGGAGAAGGCGAGGTCAGGCTCCTGGGCGGCTCAGTCATTTAAGCATCTGACTCTTGATTTCGGGGCAGGTTATGGATTGTGGGATCGAGCCCTGTGTGGGGCACTAACAGCATGGAGCCTGCTTGGGATTCTTTCTCTCTCTGCCCCTCCCCAACTCACGCATGCACCGTCTCTCTCAAAATAAATAAAGTTTAAGAGAAAGGAAGGGAGGGAAGGCTCTGGGGATAGAATTCTAGATTCATGACACTTTTGCAGATGAGGTATATTTCAAGTAAATGTTGGGTTGTCGCATCTGGGTGGCCCAGTCCGTGACGTTCTGGGACAGGAAGTGCCCACGAGAGGGTCTGGCAGCCCACCCTCCACCCTACCACATCCAGCCAGTGCAGGGCCCCCAGGGCTGTGGCCTGCGCGCGGGAACCCCGAGGGGGTTGGCACATCATCCTGCTTCCAGACTGGGCTTCCCAGAGGGCCGCGGTCTGGCAGTCAGGCGCCCGGAAGACGTGTTCGCTGCCCAGCAGCCCCTCCCAAACCCAGTACCGTGTGACAAGAACACTCTGAGGTGTGTGTTCGCTGGGAATTGTGCGTTATCCCCCAGGCCACCTGGGGTAGCTTGAAACACATTCTGTCAAGTTTTAACACGTAAGTTGAAAATCCATAGTAGTGGTGATTGTGTGAATTGCCTTTTGAACTTTCCACTCTGGGGGAGGGTTGGGGTTAGGGTGTTCCCGGAGAGGGCACTGTGGGAAACTCTGAGCCCCAGAGAGCCCGGGGAGCACCCTCGGGGCAGCCCAGGGCCGTGAGGACACCCGCAGCGTGGGGCAGGGCGGTGCCGGAGGGCAGGCTCCATCTGACCCAAGTGTCCTGCTCCCGCTCAGTTCACGGCAAAGCAGCTGGAGAAGCTGGCCAAGAAGGCAGAGAAGGACTCCAAGGCGGAACAGGCCAAAGTGAAGAAGGTGAGGCCATGCTGTGCCCTTGCCGGCCCCTCGAGGCTCGGCCGCGGCCCCTTCTCCCTCCTGTTGCTTCCGTGCGTGCCGCTGCCACCTTCCTGTGCGGGGCGCTCCCCGCCACTCTGGCCGAGGCTGTGCTCTCAGGAGCCAGCTCAAGGCCTGCGGTGGCTGCTCTCCGCGTCCCCACCCCCTGAAGGTGTCCAAAGTTCTGAACCCGCTTTTTCACAAACTGTGGGCATCCGGCTCCCAGCCACCCCTGCAGGGACCCGTTCCGGGTCTCTTCTGCAGCTGGTGCCTGGGCATCAGAGCCTGGGCAGCGGTGAGGCCCTCCCCCTGCTGCCAAAGGGAAGGGTGGGGTTTGCCTGCTCTCAGGGGGGCCTAACAGCCGTTTAATAGGTGGAGTAGCTCCTGGGGGTGTTAGATTTGGGGGCTCCCAGGGCAGAAGGGAACCCAGACCGCTGACTCCATTCTGGGTCCTTCGTCCTTCCCCACAGTCGTGCATCTCCCGCTCTGGTTTTATGAGCGCCTGTCGCAGGCAGACCCCTAAGAGAGGCCGCGGTGAGAAGAGAGAGCTTGGCAAGGTGGCTGTGTGGCTGGGCTCAGCTTTCCTGCTCGGCCCCCAGCACGGGCTGGCCTGGTACCCTGCCGGGACACCTAACCCCTGGAGAGGCTTGGGGCCTGGCATTTCTGCATTCTTGTGAAGGCCACAGGCAGAGGGGCTGCCCCACGCTAGCAGATCTCGCCCTCGGGAAAGCCAGTCCCTGAGCAGGGCGGGTGGAGTGCAGACAAACAACATGTCCTCCCGGCTGGCCCTCCGCCGGCTTTCAGGCCCTTCAGCAGAAGAACGTGGAGTGCGCCCGCGTGTATGCCGAGAACGCGATCCGCAAGAAGAATGAAGGTGTGAACTGGCTCCGCATGGCATCCCGCGTGGACGCCGTGGCCTCCAAGGTGCAGACGGCCGTGACCATGAAGGGGGTGAGTGCTCGCGTCCGGGGTCTTCCGTCACAAGGGCCGGCCTCTGTCAGCAGAGTCGAGGGGCCTGGCTGGGCGGGGAAGCCATGCCAGACCCCTTGGGTTTTGTGGAGAAGGGATTCACCGAAGGACGAGACCCGGAGTGCTCCGCCTTCTCCGGCGCCCATGGTCGGGGAACCTGCCAGCAGAGGGCCCTGCAGCCTGTCCTGAACATGGCGGGGCTGGGCCAGGGCTGCGGTCCCGCGGGCCGTGGGGGGCTCTGTGCCTGGGGAGGGTGCAGAGGGCCTTCCTTCCTTTAGTTGTGTCACCTCCTCACTTTGTCCTGTGCCAGGTGACCAAGAACATGGCACAGGTGACCAAAGCCCTGGACAGGGCACTGAGCACCATGGACTTGCAGAAGGTTTCTGCGGTGATGGACAGGTTCGAGCAGCAGGTGCAGAATCTGGATGTGCACACCTCGGTATGTCACCCGTGGTCTGGGTGTGCAAGGGGTGCATCCGGGGGATGGCTCCCATGGTTGCTCTCATCAGTGGTCCCCTGTGGGGGTCACCCCCCGAGTCTTGTGGAGTTGGGAATCAGCACACAGAGGTCTAGCAGGTAAGGGTGGCCCAGGGCTAGGGTGTGAGTGCCTCTCCCAGTGAGTGGCCAGAAAGGCTCTGTGCAGTCCTGTTAGCTCAATGCCCGCCGCCACCACCCCGCACCCCCGAGGACTAAGGGAGCTGAGAGAATAGGGTGGGGCAGGGCAGGGGGGCTGGCGTGGGTGTGGGGGGGTGAGCAGCAAACAGTCGAGATGGGCGGCCAGAAACGGGGCCACGGCGGTCCTCCTGTGCGGGGCCTGTGCCCACCTGCCCGGAACATGACCCCCAGGTGATGGAGGACTCCATGAGCTCGGCCACCACGCTGACCACGCCCCAGGAGCAGGTGGACAGCCTCATCGTGCAGATCGCCGAGGAGAACGGCCTGGAGGTCCTGGACCAGCTCAGCCAGCTGCCCGAGGGTGCCTCCGCCGTGGGCGAGAGTTCTGTGCGCAGCCAGGAGGACCAGCTATCCCGGAGGTGCGCTCGGCGCCCCAGAGGTGCCCCCATGCTCTGATGCTGCGGTCCTGGGGGCGGGAGGTGCACACTTGCGGCGGGACTGCGGCCCAGCGAGTCCCGTTCTTTCCTGGAGGCCCCCACCCGACGGCTGGTCCAGGGCCCGTCTGACCGCCTGTCTCCCCTGCTCCTTGGTCAGTGTCTGTGCTGTGTGTCAGCCGTGGTGCTCCCGCACCTGTCCACCACTCTTTTGAGGAGGGAAGGTCTCTGCTCTCCCTGTGACAGCGCGTGGCCCTTCCCCGAGCCTTTCCTCTGCTGTCACAGCTTGATGGATGGGTGGGGGGCCTTTGGCCCCCGGGGTTGGCCTCTTGTCCTTGAGCACACAGCAGGTCAGAGCGCCTGTGGCCCTCACCCTCCCTCACGGGAGTTGTGCTGTCCATTCGCAGGTTGGCCGCCTTGAGAAACTAGCTGAGCCCCCGCTGCGGGGCGCTGCGCCCCCCACCTCGGCGTGTGGGAAGGGCCGAGGACGAGGGCCCCAGCCCCCGCACCCGTGCCTCTCGCCCTCCTGCGCGCCCTGCGCGGCCCTGACTCCAGGCCTGGGAGTTGTCCCTCTTTGCATAGATTGTGGCTCTGTGTCCTGGTGGGTGAGTTTGCACAAACTTCTGACTTCTGTGGGTTATTTCTGTGACTCGGGGCTGGCCAGCTTGGGTTTCTACAGGCCCCCCCTCCATCCCCTACCTTCTGCGGAGTTGATGGAGACTGACCAGTGGACCGCGGGGGCCCCCAGACTCCATGCTGCTCATGGTCCACCAGTGGGGATCAGCCTGCTTCCAGCTTCAGGCTGGCGGCCGAGCCCCCACTCGTGATCCCTGGTGAAGGTTCCAGGCTCCGAGTCCAGGCGGGGCCCCCCCCAGGGAGTCTGCGTCCTCCTTCACTGCTGCCTCCGGAGGGCCTGGGGCCCTGGGGGCTGTGCCATGGGCCCTCCAGGAACTCAGGGTCTGCACCGAGGCCCCTCCCAGCAGGGAGCAGGCGGTCTCCCACTCCTGGCCGGGTGCTGCCCCTGCGCTGTGCTGTCCTGCACTGTAAATAACAGGCACCTCCCCACGACCGGTCTCTCCTCCTGCTCCCACCGCCGGACCTGGAAACCAGAGTGGCTGGAGCTCCGGAGCTCGGAGAGGCGCCCCCGGCAGGGCCAGCCTTGGGGGAGCCGTGGCAGCCACAGCCGGGCAGCTGGGGGCAGCCCCCCTTCCCCCGAGGATTATCTGTGTCAGGCTGCAGTTTCTAGTTTTTCCATTTCCTGAAGTTTACTTTGTTTCCTTGAAGCTTTGTGGGTTTTTTGTTTTTTTGCCAAACTAGAAGGAGCAGACAGCAGGCGGGGGGCGTTGGGTCCAAGCGCCCTTCTTGGCATGAGCTCGAGGGGGACTTAGTGGTTGGCGCTGAGCTCCGTGCTCGGCTGCCCACCCGACCAGTGCCCCCCAGATGCCTCCGCTGCCTGGGCCTTCCTCACACCCAGTGCTCTTGTGGACGGAACATCGGAGACTCGCCACGTCCGATTCTCCTGGGCCTGGTGGGTGTTCTGTGAAGTCTGCTGTGTTGGCCTGGACGCTCTAGATGGTGGTGTGAGACCCCAGGGTGCCGTCTGGCTTCCCTTCTGCAGTGCCAACCTCGCCTTACTCCCTGGCTGTGGTCTCTTGGGGCGCCCACGTGTGGGGGTGCAGAGAAGGTCCTGAGCATCTGGGCGCAGGGGTGCAGGGCTCCCCGGCTGTAGCCCCTCAAAGAACAGCGGGCATGTTTGCCCATTTTCCTAAAACACTGTTGTGAATAAACAGATTGATCCCTGAGAAGTTTCTCCAGCTTTGCTTTTGTGGCTTTGGGTCGGGCAGGGGGCCGTAGGTGGAGCTCCCGGCCCCTTTTAGGAGGCTGAGGAGGGTTACCTGGAGGAGGGCGGGGAGGGGGGTGAGCTATGCATGTGCTCAGGCTCTGCCCCCACAGAGGGAATTAGAATCCGAAGTTTTAAGTTTTCTGTTTAAGTTTTTACCTTGAAATAATTTGAGATGTACATAAGAGTGGTGGCGCACTCGGTCTGTACACACGTGTGTTTACCGCGCACACAGTCTGTGTGCACGTGTGCTTACCGCAAACACGGTCTGTGCGCACCTGTGCTTACCGTACACGTGGTCCGTGCACACGTGTGTTTACCACATACACGGTCCGTGCGCCCGTGTGTTTACCACGCACACAGTCTGTGTGCACGTGTGCTTACCGTACACATGGTCCGTGCACACGTGTGTTTACCACACCTTCGAGTCCACTTCCTGGTGAACCGGACGGAACCGGCTACATCAGGAAACCACCCTAACACTTACCTCCTTTTGACGCCTCCATCCCCCAGCCTGGGTGGCCCGGAGGCATGCTGGCCAGCTGTTTTGCAGACTGGCTTGTCACTTGGGCTGATGGGACATTTTCACACAGTGACACTGAGGTCACAGCTCTAGGCAGGAGTCGCACAGAGGTGGTAGTGTGTCCGGGTGCTCGGTATCACTGTCCTGCTCACCTGGGACCGGGGGCGCGGGCCAGGCGTCTCCCCCGCAAAGTCTCGTCCTCCTCCGTGGAGCGTCGTGGAAGGACTGTACCGCGTCTCAGTGTTCGCGTCCCTCCGTGGATCTTCTGGTAACGATATCCGTGGTGGTCTCCTGTTGGCAGTTCTGTTTTAAGGAAGAGTTCTCCTTCCCTCCATCTGCTTTTACTTGTTCCGTTGTTGGTACCGACGCGAGCCTGTGGGCGTTTACCCCTGAGCACCAGGAGCCACCGGCAGGTCCACTCGGGCTTCCCTCTCCCCATTTGGAACTCTGGCGGCAGAAACCTGCCCCACACACTCACATCTTTGCTTGCTTGTCTTTACACAAGACGCTCAGATTGCTGCCCGCGCCCCGGGGAGGCCCCTCGCGGACTGGGGGCCTCCAGGCGCTCCCCAGAGTGTCCATTCCTGGCCACACCTGTTCCGCAGTTGTGTTTGCTTCTGCTCGAATCACGTGTCTTGTGTTGAGGGTGCTCCCCGTCCAGCCTAGGCTGGGTTTGGGTTTTGAATGTGTGAAACGTGCCCAAGGCTGAGAGCTGGCACTGAATCATGCCCCTGCCCCTTGGCATCCGCCTGCCCGCCGGCCCCGCCCGCCTCCTGTCCCCCACGCCTGTGCATCTGCATGTCAGCGGGGTCCTTGCAACCGCGCCTGCACCCTGGCCTTGCTGGGGACGGGGGGCCCTGGAGGAACCCGCACCCCGAGGGGGGTGTCCGTGCCACAGGGTACACGCCCTGCATCCTGCTTCTGTGCGTTATCAGGGCCCTGAGACCACCCCCCATTTTGTTTACTCCTCGGGAAAGGGCTTTTGAAATCGGACCAGATGGGGTGACTGGGGGGCTCAGTCAGTTGAGCCTGCAACTTCGGCTCAGGTGATGGTCTCACAGTTTGTGGGTTCGAGCCCCGTGTCAGGCTCTGTGCTGACAGCTCAGCCGGGAACCTGCTTCAGATCCTGTGTCTCCCTCTCTCTCTGCCCCTCCCCTGCTCATTCTCTGCATCTCTCTTGAAATAAAATAGAGACATAAAATATATATGAGACCGGGCCAGACAGGTTTCTGGGTGGTACGTGCAGCTGTGGAGCTCTGGTGCCGTCAGGGTCCCTTCAGGACCTGTGGTAAAGCCTTAGGAGAAAAATGCTCCAGGTAGCAAAATTGGTGTCCCCCCCCACCCCCGCAGGCCACTAGGAGACCCCTCCCCCAGTCTCCGCAGGGCACACCCCTGTGGGGGAACTGCAGCTTTGGGCAGATCTGGCCGTCTCCTCCTTTAACACTGAGTCGATCCTAAGTGACCAGCAAATACCCACAGATGTCCCTTCCGGTCACATTAGATCTGCCAGGGAATGATGGGAGGGACCTTCACAGGGGCGGGGGGAGCCGGGCAGGCACCTGTGGACTGTCCACCCACATCCGGGCCGTGGAGCTCCTGCTCAGGGTCTGGTCCACCCTCAGCACCAAAGCCTGAGACCATCCAGATGGAGCGATCTTGGAGGCCAGAGCCCAGAGTGTGGGGACAGCAGGGGTGTGTAGTGAACCCTGCTCCAGACCTGGTGTTCCCGCCTGCTGAGTGAGGCTGAGCCATGCGGCAGGTGTGGGCACACGTGTGTGTGAGGATGTGTGGTCCATGCAGGTGTGCATGCTGCATGCGTGTGCATAATGGTATGGGGCACGTACATGTGCATGAGCGTGCATGTGCGTATGGGGAGGGGGCCACCAGAGCCCAGGCCGTGTGTTTCTAGACTTAAGCGATGTCTGTGCAAATCTCTCTAAGACCTTGAGCCCCTCTGGCCCTGCTCTCCTAGGACCCAAGTACTCCTGCGTCGGGAGGTGTAGCCTGGGGCCATTTTCACAGAATCTGCCCGTGGATGTCCAGGAGCCCCCTGCCCCAAGGACTGGGGTGCTGAGAACACACACCCTCATGACTCAGAAGGGTTGCTGCCTTTATTAAGGGTCCAGCGTGTATCTGTCTGGAGCTAGAGCCCAGGCCTTGTGCCTGGGGAGCCAGGAGCTCCCTGCTCTGATGGCCAATCTCCCCCGAGCTGTAGGAGCCTAGAGGTCCAGACCCCAGGGCATCACAGAAGACACAGGCCGAGGAGGAGGGTGGTGAGGGAGGCCAGCAGGGCCCCTGGCTGCTGATGGAGGCTGGGGGCCTCTGAGTAGCCGTACATCGTCCTGCAGGGAGTCTGTAGCTTGTCCTTTGGGATGGGCTCCTCCTCAGGAGTTTGTGTGTGATCACTCTCCTGGGGACAGACACCGCTTGGGCCACCTGCCTGCCGGCCCTGCCCTGCCCACCTGCCCACCTGCCAGCCAAGGACAGGCGAGTGCGCCAGCCCCTCCTCACCTGCTCCACTTCCTCAAAGACCCTGAGCAGGTTGTCGGCCAGGGCGCCCCTGATCTCCGCCTCTGTCCACTGTCTCCTGAGCAGCTCGGCCACCAGGTCGGGGTACTTGGACACGTCCTCAAGCCCCACGGGGAGCCTGAAGTGCGGGCACAGAGAACCAGACTCTGCACCCCAGGGATCAGGGCCTCGGGCCTGCCTGCCTCCCCACAAACCACTGTGGCCCCCACCCCAAGGCATCGGGGGTCCAGCGGAGTGGCCTTGGGACCCAGACATGCTGGGCCCATCTGCGCTTCAGACCCTTAGGACATGTTTGGGGGAGGGGGTGTCCTTCCCAGCTCAGCCACAGGATGCAGGCCTTGCCCCTTACCTTGAAACACCATCAAAGTCCCCACCAAAGCCCACGGCTCCAGCTCCTGCCACCTTCTTGATGTGGTCCAGATGGTCTGTCAAGGAAGGTCTCGGGCGTGGGTCCCAGGAGTGGCCCTCTCCCACCCAGCTGCTGTGACCACTCCCACGCACCTACCTGCCACTTGGGACAGGGTGGCCTCCTTTTTGCATGAAACATAGTCGTTGTAGAAATTAACCATCACCAGGCTGCGTGTCTGGTTCTGCTCAGGAGAAGGGCAGAGCTGTGGGCACGAGAGCAGGCCTCACGCTCCAGGGCCACCACGGGGAGGGAGGGCCAGCCCGCACGCCCTCACCACCAGCTGCAGCACGTCATCGGGCACGTTGCGCCGGTGCTGGCACAGGCTGTAGGCTGAGGAGTGGCTGAAGAGGACAGGGGCCTTGGACAGGCGCAGGGTGGCCTTCATGGTGGCCACGGACACGTGGGCCAGGTCGATGATGACCCCCAGGCGGTTCATCTCCTTCACCACGCTCTGCACGGACACGGGGTTCAGGAGCCGGGAAGGCTGCAGTGGGCCCACTCGTGTCTACACACCCTTCTGGTGCTCGCCCAGCCCTCCTGACAGCCCCGGGCATGGCGGCCGGGCGTTTGGGCGAGGGCCCCTTGCTGGCCGGGTGTTCGTGAACTCTACAATGACTAGAAGACGCCCAGCGAGTTCCATTGGGTACCCACCCTGGGAAGACCCTGTGGCTCGAGTTTACGGGTGGGGAGACAGGGCCTGAGAGGCAAGAAACTGCGTCCTGGGTCACTTCCCTGAGGGTGACTGCCGTCCTTGCCTAATGCGCCCCCCTCACCTGGCCAAAGGATGACAGGCCTTGGCTCTCAGCCTTGTCTTCTCCCGTGTCCACCAGCCAGTTGTCAGCCCTGGGAGAGCAGAGAGCAGGTGCGCCAGGGACAGAGTGGCCATCCTGGCCCACCCACGTCCAGGACTCTCAAAGGGGAGGAAGGTGCCGGACAGCAGGGCTAGGGACTGATCCCGGCCCCGAGACCCTCCCACGTGGCCCGAGGACCCTCCCTGGGACCACTCACCAAGGTGTATTGCAGCTGTGCGTGAGGGTCAGATAGCGCATGCCCAGGTGGTAGAGGGTCCGCAGGACGCCCAGGCTGCTGTCGATGGAGTGGCCACCCTCCACGCCGACGAGGCTGGCCACCCTCCCCTCCCGGAAGGCCTGCCGGATGCCTGGGAGGAGAGCTGGCTGAGGGCGCTGGGCACCCGGGCAGACTAGCCGCTCGGCCCGGGGCCGGGCTTAGGAAGGTGGGCCGCACCAGGACCCACCTGTGCTGTTGGTGACACACACAAAGGCCTCTGGGTACATCTGGCACATGCGGTGGATGACGTCGATCTGCTCCAGGGTCCTCCGCACAGCGTCCTTGTTCTGGGTGTCGCAGGGAGTGTATGCAGACCAGAACTAGGGGCCACGGGGTGAGAGCGGCTAGGAGCAGAGGCTCCGGGCCCCACGCCCCCCCCACCCCACACGCCCCCCCCCCCAGGGGCATCTAGCTGCCCTCCCACTTCCAGAGCCCTTGCACAGCCTTGGTGGCTACCAGGGACCCCTTCCAAAGACTTGTGGCCCCAAGGGGCTCAGGAGGGACACCGCCCGTGTACACCTGCACCTTAGCCAGGACGCGGGGAGGAGAGGGGTGGAGGCCAGCGTGGGCGGGCGTAGGGCCGGGCTGAGCCATACCTGGCCCCCCACAAAGCCAGCCCTCAGCTTGGGGATGTTGGTGTGTGTGTCGGCGAGGCTCGTCAGGTTGGCCTTCTTGTCCTGAAGCTGGTTGTTGAACATGTTCAGCAGCCTCCAGGGTAAGTCGTTGTGCCTGGAGGGGGCAGGAGAAAGGGTCAGAGGCAAGTTGGATGGCCACAGGACCGGGGGCCTCCGAACGCCCTCCCAGGCCGGTTGTGGCTGGTTCTTACGGGCTGGCAGACTGCTCGTGATCTGCGCACACCTAGGAGCAGGTGAGCGCCCCCCACCCAGACCAGGTGGCTGTGAGCAGACAGCGCCTCTGGGAGGTCTTCTCCCAAGGGCCTTTCACTGCCGAAGAGGGAAAGGCAGATGCTTGTTTCCAGAATCGTCCTGGGGAATAGGGGCAGGATTCAAACAACCTCCATGAATAGGGCTGGTTGACACCCACCAGCTGGGGGTGGGGGTGGGGCAGGGCTGACGGTTTTCACAAGTTAAAGACAAAATCCGTCCCTTGCAGGGAGGGGGCCCTGGGGGCTTGTGGCAGCTCTGCACCATTTCCAAGCCCATCCTGCGCTTCCCTCACGAAGTTTTACCAGGACCCAGGAGGGGTGAGCGCTTTGTACAGAGAGAGGAGGAGGGAAGGGAAGGTGGGCGTGAGAGTCGGGGGCACACAGGGCTGGGCAGATTCCTGCCTGGACCCCGGAGCCAGGAGCAGCCTCAAGGGGCAGAGACCTCTGGGGTGCCAGCCCCCCAAGCTGCGCACCGGGAGGAAGTGCGGGCCAGGGATCCGAGGGGAAACGCCGTCTCAGGCTTGCTTAGACCAGCCAGGCGCAATCCGCACTTGAGTCAGCCAAGCCTCGAATTCGGACCCCCGGACACCAAGGGGCCCGTGTCCCGGTGCCTCACCGACCCTCCCGCCCCCCTCCTGCTTTCGAGACCTTTCCCCCAGGACTAACAGCACTGTCCTCACCCCCATCCACCTCCCATCTCCAATCCTGGCTCCTGCCTCTCTTGCCTCAGTTTTTCCACCTGTAACATTTGGGAGTGGGGAATGCTTTGGTGCCTTCCTCAGAGGCTGAAGTGTGAGGGTGGATGGGTCACTGTTAGTACCTGACCTCTCAGGCCAGCTGTCCCGGGGTGAGCACTTCCGAAGTAAGCTGGCTCCAGACGCTGGAAGTCCCCCCCATCCCCCCATCCCCCGCCGCTCTCCTGGGGGTGTGGGCTCCTGCCGGCCGAGCGGGGGAACGTGCAGGTAAGCCCGAGTCTCGGTGCCCGGGGGCAGCGCTGGGCAGGGCCCCTAGAGAGGACTTTACTCCTTGCCCGAAAACGCCCCACGGTCCAGCCGGCAGCCAGGAACCCCCAGGAGGGAGGGGTGCATGGCTCCAGCCTCCTCCCCTCCAGCCTTTGCTGGAGCCCAGGGTGGGGTACGGAGGTCACCTTTGCCCTGTGGTCAGCAGTGCCATTCTGGAGCCTGTTGGATCTGGATCCACCCTCCTTATCTGTGTGGCCTGGGCAGCACCCTGA
Source organism: Mungos mungo (assembly GCA_004023785.1). Classification (NCBI taxonomy): domain Eukaryota; kingdom Metazoa; phylum Chordata; class Mammalia; order Carnivora; family Herpestidae; genus Mungos; species Mungos mungo. Next base: position 29,905 of record PISW01009450.1, read on the forward strand.
GTGGTGATTTGAGGACCCTGCTCCTACTCAAAGGGGGGAGTTGACAATTCTAAGCACTTGAATGACAGCTGGCAATTGTAGGAAAGACTGCTGGTGGCCTATTATCGATTTTCCATGTTTTTCCTCGGTAACAGAACCCCTATTTTTAGCAGGAAACGTGGCCATTTGAAATAAAGATACTCCATGCCCCTTTACTGCTGGGTGTGGCCACGTGACTAAGTTCTGCCCTTTGACAGCTTCCAAAAGCCTCCTTGACTTACTCATCCTTTGCCCTTTCTGTGTCCCCTCCTCTTTCATGCTGGCTAGCATGCAAACGTGAAGGCCGGGGCTGGTGCAGCCACTCCGAAGCACGAGGCGGGAAGGACGGCCCGGTGGCCGCGCTGCGGAACGCGCCAGGACTCCCTCTGGCTCTTGTGGAAACACTCACCTGAGTCTCTTACCTACCAGAGTAGCTCACACCACAGGATCAGTTTGGGTCCCTTCAGCCCCCGTCTTCACTTTCCAGCCCTTTGGACAATCCCACATTCCCAAATCCCAGCCCCTTGAGAATTCCTGTCTGTCTAGGCTCTTTGAGCCACCTTGCCCCTCATACGGGCCTCTCAACCCCTAGCACCTGACCTTGGACCCCACCCCCACCCCGTTCCCAGCTGCCTGCCCCTCCCCCCGGTCCTCAGCATGGAGCCCCTTCCCTGGTTCACACCGTTGGCATCTTCTCCCTGCCCTCGCCGGCCTCCTACCAGACAGCAGGGGCCCCATCCCGGTGGGAGCAGGCCCAGGGCAGCAGCCTCTGAGCAGACCTCTCCGCCCCATTCCCCGCGAGCGTGTACGCGGGCCCCTGGGGCCAGGAAGGAGGCACGGGGGAGGGACCCAGGGCGATGGAGGGGAACACTGCTGGCTGGCAGCCGCTCCCTTCTCCAGGGCTGCCGCAGCGCCTGCGGCTCCCACACAAGGACACACCCCACGTTCTCTCCTTTTCGCACAGAGGATTCTGTCCAACAAAGCCCAGCGGCCTCTGCTGAACGGTCGTGACTGACACTGAGCACTTGCTGGGTGCCACACGAGCCACACACGGGTGCTCCCAATACTTCCGGCACCCAGGGGGGTGTGAGTGTGTGCTACATGCCGCTCTCCAGCCTGGGTGGCCAGGGAACGGAGTCCTGCTCTCTGCCGCCATGTTGGAAACCGAGTCAGGAAAGGAAGGAGTGGCAGGACTGTGTACACAGGTGGCATTTCCCACGGGTCGGAGAGGTGGCCCAGAGCAAAGCCCGGGGGGAGCTCAGGGTGGCAGCGTGACATGGGACACGCAGGGATGGCATGAGCCTGCTGGAGCGTCGGGAGCATGGGGCTGGCGGGAGCAGGCGGTGAAGGGTCTGGGGCGCCACCGGAGGACTTGGACTACACTCAGAGCTCAGCGGGAGCCCTGACAGGTGGGGAGTTGGAGCCAGAGGACAGGAGCTGGGACTTCTGTCTCCCAGACTCCCAGGGACTTCTGTCTGCTTCTGGCTGCAGCACTGAGACCAGACCTCAGTTGGTGGACAGTCAAGAGGCTCACCGGCTGGAGGTGGGGATGGGGGCAAGGGAGGAGGTAGACACAGATGCACCAGGAGTCGGAGGAGACAGACCCTGCCAGGCTGTGACATCAGAGAAAAAACAACAAGGTGTCACCAGGGTCTTGGCTAGAAAGGGGTCTATGGGAGTGGGTGGGTCCGTGAGCATGCGAGGAAGGTCAAGCTGGGCACACAGCGCAGAGGTGACCCGGGCATCCCGTGCCTGATGAGGTCTCCCCAAGGTAGATGCAGGGGAGGGAGAGGAATGAGAAATGTCTGGGAGGAGGGTCAAGGAGGGGACTCCCAGGGGCCCGTAGTAGATGCCACTCTTACCTACGGCTTTCGGTCAAGAAACTAAGGCCCAGGGAGGGCATATGGCTCCCGGGGATATCTGGCTAGTTCCAGGCATGCCCTGGGCCAGGCCCCAACATCCTCTGTCCCGAACACCACTCTGAGCTGGGTGCAGGGGGGTCAGCTTGTAGAGCACCCCAGGAGCTGCTGAGGGCTCCATTCCCTAAAGGCCCTCATCTGCTAAAGCTCTGGGGGGCCTCGAGAGACGCCATGGAGAAGCCGAGGCCAGCCAACGGCAAAAGCCATGTTGTGGTTGAAGAAAGAGTCCCGGCAGAAATAGAGCAGGGTCACCTGCCCCGGATCCCCAGTCCTGTCACAAGGGGCCACTTACCCATCAATGACAGGTGTGCCCTGCATGATTCTCTCAGCCTCATCTCGGAACTGGTCTGCCGAACAGATGGCCACCAGGGGCCAGAGCCACCAGCGGATCCACATGACACAGCGTCCCCGGGTCAGCTTCTCGCACTGCTCTGGCCCCCCCGCCTGTGTGTGATGGGGTCCGGCCGAGGCCTGAGGAGCCGCTCTGTGCACCAGAAGAGAGAACAGAGGCCTTTGGTCCCGGTGATTACTGCCAGGAGCTGTCCCGTTTAACAGTCATTCTGGTGTTCAATCAGTAACCAGTACTTCCTGGGGGGGATGAATGGAATGTCCTGGACCCTGTGGGCTGGGCGTTGCTGTCTGGGCCAGGCACAGGCATAGTAGGAGGCTGCTGACCCCAGGGGGGCAGAGCCAGGGTGAAAGGGCCGGCTTGGGAGGGCTGGCCCTGGGTAAGTGGTCAACTAGAGTTAGTGGTGTCGCCTTCCTCCCTCGGCAGCCCCAGGACCTGGTGGCCTGAGATCTGCAAACGAGAACGGAGACAATCAGTCAGATTTGCCTCTTGTAATGTCTTCCTTTGTTTGCCCCTAAATAGTTTCAGGTCATCATGGAGGACGGGGTGCAGCCCACAGGGAGCTCCACCCCGCCCCCCCCACTGCTGCAGGTCAGCCCCCCCAGCTCCTGGCCTGCCACCCTCTGGCCTCCAGCCACCCACATTCTAGCTGCAGGCTCTGGCAGAGCAGGCGGGACTCGGTGGGGCAGAAGTCTGGGGTCTCAGCAATTAGGTGGTTTCCCGAGGTCTCTGCTGGGACCTGTGGAGCTTGGTCCCCGGGCTGGGCCAGAATCCAGGGCTCCAGCGGCACCCGGGCTGGGGGGGAGCCAGGCTGGGAAGGCTAATGAGAGGCATGGGTGAGGCAGGGGGCTCAGGAGGGCAGGCGGCCAAGCCCAGGGCTGGGGGGCATGCGGGCACCATCCCCTCACCAGGCTCAATGCCTCTGCCCCCAGGATGGTGCTGGATCCTCATGCAGACCCGGCCTGCGGAGCCCTCCCCATGCCCCCCACCCCACCCCTAAGGATGGAGCCTCCTGCCAGCCTGAGAAAACGGTCACATCCCAGCTCTGGCTCTGCCACCATCAGCTGTGTGTCCCGTGCCCGGGGCCTGGCCTGTTTCTCCTGTTGAATGGGCAGCACCAAAGGCCTCGGTGAGCGCCGTGCAGCAACCCTGGTCTGTCTGCCCCAGCTCCCCCAGCCTCCTCCCTCCCCCACCACGAACACCCCTCAGGAGGAGCAGGGACCCAGGGACCCGTGCCACTGGCCCCAGACCCCATCGAGGACTTTCCCCGCCAGGATCCTCATCCCACCAGGATGACCGTCACCCAACCCCCACTCACTCCGGGCCACAGGCTCTAAGCAGACCATCGGGGTGGGGGGTGAGGCTGTGACTAAGCCCAGGAGTCTCTGCGGAGGTGACAGGCACACATCTGCTTCCCCTTTGCTGCCGTCTGCGCAGCCCGTGTCCACTCACCTCCAACCTCCCTGGACGCTGCCTTGTGGGCGGGGCTCCGGTCTGCTCCTGCTGGGGGCCCACCTTCTCCGCGGGGTGGGGTCTCCCGGGATCTCTCCCGCAATCTGTCCTCGGCTTTGAGGATTTCACCTGCTCTCTATTTTTCTATTTATGTTACCTGTTTTTCTTGTCCTTTCTGTTTCAGAGTCAGGTCTTCAGAGCACGGAACTCGGTTTCCCAGCCTCATCTGAGGGAGCTGGTCTTTACCTGTGACCAGTCAAGGCGGAGCGATGATCGAGGTGCCGCCAGCCCGCTGTGTCTTGTCCCATGTCGAGGATCCTCCTCTGTTTCTTGCTTTGCCAAAATTCTCAGGTTATTTCAGTTCCCTGCCTCCCGCCTTTTCACTACTTTGCTGGCAGTGATATGTGTAACAGTTGTATTTAAATTAGTGTTTCTCCTTCAACAGAGACAGTTACAATCCGCAGTGGGCTGAGACCTTCATTTAAATGTAACTATGTAACTGCACCTTCCCCTGGATCCATGGTTTCTTGTGTTCTTTATTTGCCCGTCTTGAAATTTCTTCTAATTCATTTCTAATTTCTTTCTCACTTGCCTGCAGTACTGTCTTGGGCCAGTCCCCAAGAACTGTGGCATCCCTGTGAATTCACATGGGTGCTTGTCACGGCCATTTTCCAGCACTGCAGCCACCGCGGGTCAGATTCCTTTCAGTCACACACACAGCCTCGCTGCGTCTGAGTCCTTCTCTAACCCTCATCCGTTGCCACACAGCTCCACAGGCTTGTCCTTTGAAACCCGCCTGACCCTTGATTTTGACCTTCTCTCCATTTTCAAAGCCAAGATTCATTTACGTTATGATTATGATTATTAAGTTCTCTGGTCAACCCTTTTGTACTACTTTATTGGTTTAAAAGCCCAGCAGAAAAGGCCTAACGACACCCTCACCCACCCCGCGGTGGCGGCCGCACCCCGTCACCCCTGAAAGGTGGGCTGGCTGTGTGGCTCCACCTTTGTTCCCAGCTTTGCACGTCACACCTAGACTTCATCTTTCCACTCACAGGCTTCAGTTCTCTCGAGTTGGTCCCTGGGTCTCCCAGGTCCCCCCTGGGTAGCACAGGGCTGGTGGAGTGTGAGGAGAGCCAGACATTAGCTTCACATGCAAATTTCAAAGTGGAGTGGCCACCAAGACTTCAGCCATCGAGGTAAATAGTATTTTCATGCAGTATTTCTAAAAACAAAAAAATGTGTGCCCAAAAAAATCCATGTTGGACAAAATGTTTAAGTGAAGACAGGGCCAGTATTCTGACTTTTCCGTGGGCCGCCAGCTCCAGCGTCCAGCCTGCCTCTGGCCTCGGGGACACTCACATTCCAGTGGCTCCGGACAGGACAGCTTCCCAGGGGCTGAGCCGTGGAGAGGCCGCCAGCCCGGGCGGGAAGGCCCACGCGGCCTCGGGCAGATGGCCCGCGGGTTCCGAGCACCGCACGGTGTGGGCTGGCGCTGGGCCCGAGCACAAGGCCTCTGCGTGGGGGTCCAGCTGCGCGCTTGGGGGCCCCGTTCTGCATCATTCAGCCCGTGGGGGACGAGTCAGCCAGGCTGGGGCGTCTGCTCCCACCCCTCGGCCTCGGTGTGTCTGTGAAGCAGAAGTCATTACGGCCCCAGCAGGAGCGCTCACGGGCAGACCCCCCCAGAACGCGAACTCGCAACTCGCACCTCAACTTGTTTGCTCCGTGTGGGTTTACTGTTCACCCTGGAGTTTCTGCTTTTATTTGTTTGTCTATTATTCCACTGGGTGCTGTTGGTGGCACCCTCAAGCCTCCACGCTCCGTGCCTCACACCTACGGCCCCTGGTTTGGGACGTATGGTCTCCACCGGATCTCCGCACTCCCAGCCCGCCTTTTTGGTTTGTGCTGTCACAGCCCGTCCCCGAGCCACTCCCTGGCAGTGGCTGTGTGGGAAGTCCAGTTCCGAGTCCCTGGCCTTTTGCACATGGTCAACAGTTTTGCTGGACACGTGCCACTGGGCCGTAGGCCAACCTCCCTCAGCTCGCGGGGGTTCATGGTCCGTCTGGCCTGTGTGGTTGCCGGGCACGCGGTGTTGGTCTGAGCCCCGGGGCTTCCTGGGAAGGGTCCTGCTGTTTTCCCTCCACAATCTGCGGGAGTCATGTCTGCATCCTGGGGTTCTGCAATTTCTCCTCGGTGCCTCAGTGTGAGGCTCGATTTCTGACTCAGCCCGTTCAGCAATCGGGTTTACTGACCGGAAGTCTCTCTGCCTTTACCCAGGGGCCGCCGCCATCTCTCCTCTCCCACTTAGCGTCCCTCCTCCAGACCCGGACCTCCTGCGTTCATCCTTCATGTCTCTTGCTTTAGGGCTTTCTGTGCGTTTACTCTGTGTGCTGAGGGATCGCCTCAAAGTTGACTTTCAGCACTTGTAATGTTTTCTTTCAGGAATTATATATGGAATCTCCCGAGAGTGGTCTCTCGCGTTTCCGTTGTTGAGGCTTTCCCTGGGCACCTGTTTTTGTTAGACTACGTCTGATGTCAGGGGGTCTGTTTTCTTGTCTTCATCTGTTTACTAGATGATGGCTTCTTCTTTTGAACTCATTTTTTCCCATAGTTTTTCTGGACCTCGTGCTGCATGTGCTTCTTTCCTCAACCAGCTGGTTGTCCCCTGAGAATGTGCGCAGCAGCCTCCTGGCTTCAGGTTTGGGGTAAAATGAGCAAGAGGGAGGGTCACGTCATGACGGGGACCCCTGAATGCCAGAACTCGACACGGGCACTGTAACAGCAGCCCCTGTTTCCAAAGAAACAAAAGTTTGGGGAAGGCCCTGCTGGTGTGTTCAAGCTGCTGGATGATCTCAATGTCTGCGAACAGCCGCCCCTCTCCCCCCAACCCTGCCGCGTGAGAGCCCAGTTCCCTCTGGTTCCTCCTGGGTGGGCTGTCCCTCCCCCATCCCCACCTCCATAAATATTCCCGGCCTTTTGCGGCCTATTTTTCAAGTCCGGAAATGTGTTGAAATCTGACTGCTGATGGATGCTTTCCGTTCTCTGATGTCGCAAGTTCGTTTGGAATCTGTTCTTCTCTACACGAACGCACCAGAACAGGGGACGTGCGTCCCAGCCTTCCATCGTGACCTGGAGGACACAGGCATGGTGACCTTCATTTCAGTTCCCTCCACCTGCTGTGGCTGCGGCACATGGCGCCCATCTTTTTGTAATTTTTATTTTGAAAGAGAGAGAGGGTGAGAACGAGTGGGGGAGGGGTAGAGAACGAGGGGGCGGCGGATCTGAAGCGGGCTCTGTGCTGACAGCAGAGCCCAATGTGGGGCTCGAACTCACGAACTGCAAGACCCTGAATCTGGGCTTGAGCCGAAGTCAGATGCCCGACAACTGAGCCAGGCAGGCACCCTTCAGTGTCTTTCTCATTGTCATGTGCTGGTGGTTCAGAAGAGCCAGGGGCTGGCCTGGCCCAGGCCGTTCGAGGAGGGAGGTCAGGACTCCGTGAGGAGCACAGGCCTCAGGACCAGGCAGTCCTGGGTGTGAACCCCTGAGGGAGACAAACTGCACTTTCCAGAGGCGGCTGCCCCCTGCCCCCAGGCTCATCCGCCAAGAGGTGATTGGCTTGACCTCCCAGATGACAGAAGGTGCAGGGGTGACTCCTGTGCCCCCCAGCCCTGGCTCCGGGAACAGGCCTCCGGAATCTGACCTGGCCCTTCTTGCCAGCAGCGCCTGGACAGTCCCGGCCTACAGCCCGGCACAGCCTCCCGGTGGCCCGAGCGGCGCCTCCGGGGTCTGGCCCCCCCCATGGAGGAAGCCCCGGCCACAGGTAACAGGAGTGCAGACCCGAGCCGTGCGCTAGCTGCTGAGTCTGGGGAAACCGTGTTACCAGCAGCGGAGCGCTGACACGCTGGCCACTGTCCTGGTCTTCTTGTCCACGGAAAGATGGACCGTCCTCAGCTCACAGGCTGTCGTGAAGGAGCCGGCCTTCCGCTGTCCCCTCACGACTGCCACGCTGTCTGTGCCCCAGAACTGCTTCCCTTTGGCAAAGAGACGCCTCTCGGGCCTGCCTCACCTTCCCAGTCGCAGACGGCGTGGGGCTGGTGGGGCTGCTCCTCAGCCGGGGGGTTGCAGCCACGGGCAGCGCCCTTCCGAGCTGGTCCCCGGAGGGTCATCCCCAGACCGCCCGGAAGGCCCCTCTCGGCTCCTCTGCTCCTGCTCCCCGAGAAGCAGGCTCCCCCCAGTTCTTGCCTCAAGCCCTGCCTCAGTAGTCGGCTTCGAATTGTACCACTTCTTATTTAAACAAAGGGAAGTGTCATTAGTCGGGTGTCAGCACCACTTGACACAAACAGAAAGAATGCTGTTGAGTCCCAGCCAGAGCCAGGGGCAGGCACACTGCGAGAGCGACGGCCTTCCCTGTCACTGTCACGTGTCACCGCCCCGGCCCAGCGGGCTGGCAGAGCCTCCTTGCAACCCCTGCACGGGCTGCCGCGGGCCGCCAGAGCCAGGAACGAATTATCAGCTGAAGCCCACCAGCTCACCAAGGACTATTCCAGCAAGAAAGCATCAAGGCATGGGGCCCAAGCGCCCCCCGCCCCCCGCGAAGTTTCCCCTGCACTCGCGCCTCCGTCCAGCCGAGGGAGGCGGCTCACGGGGGCGTGGAGGGCGCGAGATGCACGGCCCGCCAGCCCGCGTGGGCACACGCGCCACGGGGCGTGAGCAAGCACGGAGGACGCACGCCCCGCCCCGCACGTGCACACGGTGAGAGCAGACGGACGCTCGCACGCACCTGGGCACGCCGCGCGCACCGACGCAGAGTGACGCACACGCTCACACCTGGGGCGCGCATGCCCATTCCCCTTAAACAGCAGTCCACAACGTGTGCAGAGCCCACCCACACATCGCGGCGTCTGCACGGGCGGACACGGGACCCACGCGCTCGCACACGGGCACGCTCACGCGGGGACGAGAATGCTCGACTCCTACGGCCGTGCCGCAGGCCTGTGCGCCCCTCCCCGCGCGTGATGAGCGAACACGTACTCAGCTACCCAGGCGTGTGCACACAGACACGTGTAAGCACTAGAAGCACACACGCTCAGACATAGGCACATACATGTGACGACACACCCGCATGCTTAGCCCAGGGTGGTCTTTGAGTCCTTGTGCCCACCAGGCCCCCCCCCCACGCTCACCTCAGTGCGGGCGGCACTGCCCTCGGCCCATGACCACTCTTGGAGCCTGGTGTGCAGTGGCCCCCAATCAGCTTGGAGACAGGACGGAGCAGGGACACGGTGACACATCCCTGGGATAACTTGGTACAGGGGCAGCTCCAGCCATTGTCTCAGGCTACCTTGGCACTGGGCTGTCCTCCAGCCCCTCAGCCTTTCGGGCCCAACTACGAGGCCACCACACTGACCTCTGTCCCCCAAAGCCCCCGCTCCCCAGTGTCCTCAAAGATGACATTTCAGTCCACCCACTCTTGGGAGTTGTCTTCATGCTGGTGGCTTCTCCACCACCCTCCTGGTCCTGACGTGTCCCCTACTCCCCTGGGGAGACCACAGGACCCTGCTGGCAGCCCCACGGCCCACACAGAAGTGGGTCTCCCCTCAGGGGCTTCCCCAAGACGTCCCTATGAGGCCCTGGCCCCTCAGCCTCCACTGGGAAGGGGGCTCCAGCCATGTGCCACCACCACAGAGGTGACATTCTTGTCCCTCTGCTGGCACCGGGGTCCCCTGCTCCTCTTGCCCTCCATCTACTACCCAGGAACTCCAGGTCCCAGCCTGGTGGGCCCTGCCCTTCCCTCCCCCACAGTGCACTCATCTCTTGGGGATGGCTGACCTTGCCTGCCTCTCCCCAGGGCAGGCTCAGGGGCCTCGCGGGGCATACAGCAGGCGCCCACCACTGAGTGCACCCCAGCCAGGCGGCTCTCCGGGGTGGAAGGAGATGAGTGTCCTGAAGCCCTTATAGCCCCGGCCCCAGGCCCAGTTCCCAGGCTCCGCGGGACTCACCGTGGACAGGACAGGGTGCTCCGTCTCGGCCTCTTGCTTGCCGCTCCCAGCTCATGAGGGCTGGGGGGTGGTTTCTGTGTTTTGCTAAGTCCCCTCCCCCGAGGGCTCCAGCCAGCTTCCCTCACACATAAAAAGCCACCTCTTTAAAAACAAGTTCCGCCGGGGCCTCCGCAGTGCAGCACGAGAACAGGGCCCAGGGGCTTAATGTCTTACACATGTGAGCTGCTTGTAGTTTCCACAGACGCCCATTTGGCCGCCCACCCCCACCCCGGGGCTGGGGCTCCCTGGGCCCAGGCGGGCAGCGCTGCATGGAGTGACGAGGGACAGGGTCCCCCAGACAGAAACGTGGGGGTGCTGTCAGACAGGGCGTGGACGTCAGGTGGGAAGACAGAACCAAGCACCATGGAGGGGTGTGCTAGGACCTGGGAGCTCAGAGAGGGCCCCCGCGGCCCCCCCACAGCTCCCACAAACCCGGATTCCCACCCAGACGTTCTGTCCCTGCCCCCTAGCCATTGCCCAATGGCTTCATTCCCGGGTCAAGAGGGACCTTCTGTGCTCAGTATAGGAACAAGGTTGGCTTTAGCCTGAGCAGAGGCTGGGGGCCCTGGTTCCCGAGTCTGTCATGGGGGGTGACTGCCCACATTCCCAGCTATTAGAGGATCAAAAGCAATCATGGATCGGAATGTCCTCTGGCAGAGCCATGGGGACTTTCAAAATCAGCAAGATCTGGGTAGGGACTGGGCTAGCTGGGGGTGGCCTTCACCAAGTGGAGTTAGAATCCTGAGGCTGGGCTGGGGGACCCCCTCCGGTGGGGGCCCATGCTGGTCCCAGCAGCCTGGGGCGCAGTCCCCCTGTTCCCTTGCTCGGGCCTACCCTCTACCCTGGCTGTGGGACCCGCCTGAGCACCGTGTGCAAGGTTCATACCAGACTCAGAGAAACGTGTCTCAGTGAGGAGGCCTGGGGTCTGGGCAGCGGGGGGTCTGGAGTGAGGAGGGGGCTCTGACAGAGATAGGGATCCACGCTGAGGGTAGAGCTGGAAAGCCCAGGGGTAAGCGGTGACCTGACGGAGCAGCAGGGGAGCGGGCGCAAGGAAGGTGGAAGAGGGCTGAGTGTCCTCCGGGCCTCCTGGAAGCAGCCAGATGCAGATCCTGGCCTGCAGGGCCGTCCCCCAGTCCCACACTGGGGCCACAAGGACACAGAGCAGGACCCCCTCGGGCCTGCCCCGGGGGCCCTGACATCACCAGGAGGCCCTCTGGGGAGACCCTCCATTAGGGACAGGGCAGGAGACATGCATCCACCGTCATGACTGACCTTCCGGAGAAGAACCAGGTAGAGAGGAGGGAGAGAGATTTCTACTTTCAATGTTATTACCTCTTGTCCTGTTTGAAAATTTAGCGTATGCATTAAAAGTCGGATTAATTAAAACAGAAAAAGAGGCCACTGATGGGTCAAGCAAGTCTCCAATCTGCACCCTGACCTGGGTAGGGCTGGGATGCCCCCCAATTCTGCCCCAACCTAGCCCTGAGCCTTCCGTTCACAGGGGTGTAGGTGAGGCCCACCCCCCAGCACCGCTGGCTTCAGATGCCCATCCCCACCCCCCACCTTTGGGTCGGGCTCCCAGCAGGGTCCTGAGTCCCAAGGGACAAGGGAGGGAGGGCCAGTGTGGGGAGGCAGGGGCATGTCTGCCCCATCTGCCGGCATTTGCCTTTCTGGAAATCCCCAAAAGAAGGCAGCTGGCATCAGCTCCTTGGTGCTCAGCTTGGGCAGAGAGTGAGGCGCCAGGGAAGGGCCCGCCAGCGCCCCCAGCAAGGACCCCAGGGGAGGGTCAAGTGGTCAAGGGTCCACACCTGGCAGCACGGCGGTGGCTCTCCTTCCTTCCTCGGGTCTCCCTCGCACGGGCACGTGCCTGCTGCCACCCCCAGACGCCGCCAGGCCGCTAGAGACAGCAGGCCCGGGACGCCCGCACACAGTGCACCGCTCAGCTCTGTCTTGAGATTCTTAGTTTCGCCTTTGACATATTTTGTAGAAACACGTCTGACGAGACCTGGGAGCACGAGCGGCCCTACCCCCACGTCCTCCTGAACTGAACTGAACGCTCAGCGGTTACCTCCTCTCCTTGCGGCCACCCACGGGGTTTGGTTCACACTCTGCCCCGTGTCCTCAGCTTCTGGAAGGACAGTTAATGAGGACAGAGGGGTGGTCGGCAGCTGGCAAATGCTTTCCTAGCCTGCTGCCAGGCCCCGCTGCCCCCAGGGCCCCCCCAGGTGCTGCACGAGTGCCCCGTGAAGAACGTTCGGGTCTTCCCTTCGGCTGCTGGGCTCCGCGCCTTGGAGGCCCGAGACACCGGGTGGGTAGCTGGAGGCCGCCGGCTGCACCCTGGCCAGGGTGGCTGGGTCCGGCCTCCTGCGGGGCATGGTGGCCGCCTCAGCCACTGCGCGGCCGGCAGGTCCCTGTCCTGAGACAGGTCCACGGCCCCTGTTCCAGCACAGTGACGGGGCAGCCCCGGGCCTGCCCGACAGCGCCGCCTCCCGGCCCAGTCACCGAGCCGGGCAGCAGCAGGGCCGCCCGGGGCCTCGTCCCCCGTTGAGTAAAATGAGAAAACCGTGCCCAGCATGGGGACACTGAAGATCCGAGGAAGACTCGAGTGAAAGTGTCCAGCGAGCGCTGTGTGGGGACCTCTGGCTCTTGTGTGTGAAATGGGCTGAAAGCCCTAAGGTGGACCTGAGGCTGGGGGACGCTCAGGGTCCTGGCCAGGGGCTCAGACCCTCGCTGCTGCCCTCTGGTGGCCAGGGGGGTCTCCTGCAGGTGGGGTCAGCACCCTGCAGACCCTGGGGGCCCAGAACTGCTGCTCAGGTGCTGGTAAGCCCCTTCCCCAGCTCTGGGGACTGTGCCAAGGTGGGCACATGCCCAGACCACAGTCGCCCACTGAGTTCCCACTCAGGACAGCATGAAAGGAGAAGGGGGTGCAGATGTCCCTGCCTGCCTTGTCCCCTTGTCCCCCCGGTGCCCCTGGTCACACAGAGGCCCCTCTCTGTGGCTTCCTGGAGCTACCCCTGGGCCCCTGATCCTGGTGGCTGCCGCCACTGGATGCATCCTGTGGACCTAACAGGACCGTCGGTGAGTCTGCCCTTCTGCAGGCAGGAGGCTGGGGCCCAGAGAGGGGCCTGCCTGGGAGATACCAGCATGTCGGGGGCACCCAATGTTCCCTCCTGCCCATGTCACCAAACCACCAGCTACCTCCTTGGGGCGGGACGCAGGTCAGGGACAATTCTGAAGCTCAGGGGAGACTCCACACGTTATGTTAGCTCTGCCCCCTGAAAACAGCTCTACCGTATCTGAATGATGCCTCTTCCAAGCTCCCCGCGCACCAGGCAGGGTCACCCCACCCCAGCTGGCCCTGGCACACCCCAGTGCACACCGGCCTGTCCCCACACACGTCCCCTGAGCCCCGGACCCTGGCTCCTACAGTGCCCGTCCGTTTCTCCCTAGGATGTTCAGTGAGACACGTCCTCGCCATCTCCCCTTTGCACTCAGGGTCTTAAAGTTTGTCCCCTCCCAGGATTTGTGACAGAGATGTCCAAGGAAAGAGAAGACTGAATGAGAAAAGAAAAAGTAACGCAGACCCCTTATAAAATAAGTAATCTTTAAAACATGATTTCACACGATGTACAATTAACTCTGTGACACTAATTCCAAGGGGACACCAGGGGAGAAGCGTGCCGTCCTTCAGGGTCACTGCCGCAGGCACTGTCTTCAGGAGGGAGGCGGCAGGGGCCCAGGCAGGGGTTCAGAGCCCGGAGGGGCTGCTGGCAGCATCAGAGCTGACCCACCTTGAGTCCCCAGCTTTATGCCCGGGAACATCCCTTCCTTCCAGAGGGAAGATCGAAGAATTAGGTTACACGGATACAAGGAATGTGCCCGCAGTATATTTTGACTCTATTTTGTGAGTTACTGCTGTAAGATCTGGTTCTGCCCCACGAGGGCAGAACATTCTGGTTTCCACTCACTCACTCATTAATTCAACAAGCCCTTTCTGCCTGGTGGAGGGACAGCAGTGAGCAGGGACCCTGCTCCCCGCCAGGCGGAGTTCCAGGACAGGAGGGCTTCCTGGAGGAAGGAGCCGGTCAACTGAATCCTGAAGGGCAGATAGCAAGGTAGGAACATGTGAGGCACAGAGGAGATGTAAGAAAGAGGCGCCTCGTGGGTCTGGACCTCGCTCTAAGAACACAGAGGGGTCACTGACTCAGAGACACAGAAGGTGAGCCTGTTGGCTGTCTCCAAATGACAGCGCTGACCATCGCAGTCCTACCTTCTAGAATTCCGTTTCCAAGGCCCGTCGTCTCCTGGCTGTGTCCTGCTGAGACTGAGCTCCAGGGGCAGGTGGGATGTTCTGGACAGAACTCCCCAGGCAGTGCACCCCACCAACCCCCAGCCTGCTCCCCGAGGCCTAGGGACACAGGTGTGTCCCTGGCCAGCCCCTCCTCAGGACCTCACAGCTGTGCAGGCCCCAGTTCCGGCCACCTGCCTGCCTTCCCAGGCCTCTCCCCAGGAAGGAGAACGTGGCCCTGGGTCTCTGAATGTGGGGAGCGAGGAGTGGGGGAGGGGCAGGGAGCGAGCCGGTCTGAGAGAGCGGGATGAGCAGACAGAAGAGTCTCACACAGGCCATTACGTGCTCCCCCTTGGAGGCCCCCCTACCAATGGCCAGAACTGTCATCATGTTGCATCAAGGAGACACCTGGACGTGTTTGGGGACTACGGCTTGCTCCCTACCCTCCTCCAGTCGAAGGCAAATCTGTCTAGTCTGCAGACTCTGAGGAGCAGAGGCCAGGGTGCAGGGTGTGTGGGGGGAGGGAGGAAGTGGCCACAGTGGGGGGGGGGAGGTCCCTCAGTGTCACTGGGTGGTGGGTGCGCAGGAAGTGCTTACATCCTCAGCTGTGAGAAGTCCCAGGACACTTGGGTGTCTCCACCTCGCTGGGCCCCAGCATCACTCCCGAATTTCCACCCTTCATGTGACAGTGGCCCACTGACTGCAGAGAAATGGAGAGCAGGTGACTGGACTGGTGGGGAGCCTCAGCCATTCCCACACCTGATACCCCGCAGCAGAAGTGACCCTGAGAATATCCACCTGCAGGAGCTCAGGCTCAGTGGGGACAGATGTGTTCATGGGGTGCTAGAATGTCACTGCCTTGAGGCGCGAGGGATGTCCCGAGGGCCAGCATCCCCTCCCAAGGCCGCCTCGTGTCGGCGCCCGGAGACAGGGTGAACGCCCCGGGCGTGGGTGCCAGGAGGCCATGGGGGCGGGGCAGAGTGGCGATGAGGGCCTTCTCTCCCGGAGCAAAGAGCCGGCTGTCCTGTCGGAGGCACCTCCCAGGAGACGGCCTTTGCCCCCCTCTGGGGGGTGTGCTGTTCACCCCCGCTCTTGTTCCCAGGACACTGAAATTGGATTCGACCTTTTGTCCCCAATAACTTCCGGAACATATCTGCTCCTTCTGGGAGCCTCAAGCCTGAGCTGTTGGACACACCCGCTGGGCTGTCTTCCTTTTTAAGTGAGGACTGCGAGCGGCCCCCAGCTCCCTACCTGCCCGGTGCGGGTGCTGGGCTTTTCCCTCTATCCCTGCAGGAGGGTCCGTGCGAGGAAAACTAGAATGTGTCGGCTCCACTTCCTGCCTCCAGCCCCACTAAAATGAAAGCAGCTGGATTAAATCCCCAGTAAACAAGGGGAGCCTGCCAGCCAACTGCATTTCAGAGAAACACAGCCAGACACGAGGTAGTGCGTGCAGGACGGGCTTCGACCGGGGAGGGCTGCACTGGGGGACAGAACTCAGGGATGGCGTTTCACAGGCAGAGCGAGAGGGACGCTCGGTGGTCAGGGGTGAGGACGTGTACTGAAAGCAGGAAGGGCCCCCAGCACGCCTCTGCCATAATAGTGGCAAGGGCACACAGGGTGTGCAAGAATCCCCGAAGCCGGGAGGCCCTGGCGCCTAACACAGCACGCCCGCGTCCACACCCTCGCAGTGACTCAGAACAGCCCCAGCGCTCAGCTGGAGCCCTGAATCATTTAAAATCTCGCTCTAGTTTCTCAAAAGGCTCAGAGGAAAAAACAAGTGACATTTCTTCTGGTTTGAGTATCCTCTGATCTAAGTGCTCCAGCTGCCATCTGCTTTGGTGGGGAAACAAGCTGTCCACGCGGCTCTGTCCCTTCGGCAGCGGCAGAAACTACAGCACACGGACACTAAAGCACGACAATTCGATGCACGCCCTGTACCTTTTGTCCTAAAGCCGTGGATGATCGGGGTTTTACGTGAAGTGCATGACTAAAGTGTGTTGTTCGAAGTCACCACGTTTACAAACCCGGAAGGAAGAGGGGCTTGGTCCCTGTGAAACCACCTGGGTTTGCTCCCCCCCCAGCACCTCCCCTCCCCCCAGAGCCGGGAGACAGGCCCCGGACACCTGGGCCACAGGTGTCGTGGAAAAGAGCAGCCTTGGGTTTTGTCCGGCAGGCGCCTTTAGACGCTCTAGAGCCGTCCTGGGGGTGTGGCTGGAGCCGCTAGAAAAGCTGTCAGCGTGGGGTCTGCTGGGGGGGGGGCAGAGCCCCAGTCAGACTCCAGCCTCCAGGAGAGGGACGCTGGGGGCCAGCAGCAGGGGGGTGGCTGGAACGCAAGCCTAGGGGTGACCAGGATTGATGCCATCGTGAGCACTGGGGTCAGACAGCCCAACTCCTCGTGTGCACGAGGCTGATCCCCAGGTCTTCCCCATCAGGAACCCCGATCCAGCCAGAGTGGAGCCTGCCAGCTCCCCGGCACTCCCCCCTCACCTCCTGGCTTGGCCGCCTCCAACTTCTCTTCTGCACGACCCCACCTCCAGGCAGTCCTCCTTGCTTTACCGTATAGTCTCTCAAACTCCTATTACTGGGACAAGGCTCCTAAAGGCGAGAACAGTATTTTTCTCATTGCGATCTCATACCCAGTCCAGGCACAAAGCATATGCCCCACAAATATTGGTAGATGGGTTGCCAGCTTCATCACACGGCAGAATGTGAGTGATTTTTTTTATCCATCCCGCGCCCGCAAGTGAGGGAGGGAGCGGGAACCGGGTCCAGCGCCTCGTCGCAGAGCTCTGTGCTACCGGTAAGGATGGGCACATTTCAACCAAGGACACATGGACAGTTACCACACAGAAGTGGCTGCCCATCAAACCAGTGGGCTTTGAAGAGTGTTGGAACAATGGTTTAGCCATTTGAAAAAAGATCAGGTTGGAATTTTTACCTCATTCTACAAACACTGAGTACATCAATGGCTTATATAATGGAAATCAAATCAGAAAGTACTAGAACATGCAGATGAACTGTGTAGAAGGCATTAGAGAAAAATACTGATAAGTTTTTCTACGAAGAACAAAATGTTACATGGCCAAAATACCATTCAGGAAGATAAACAAACAGTGACTAGGGAAAATATTTTAATATGTATTTTTAATGTTTATTTATTTGAGAGAGAGAGAGAGAGAACACAAGCGGGGGAGGGACAGAGAAAGGGGGAGAGAGAATCTCAAGCAGGCTCCTCACCACCAGCAAATGGGGGGGACTCAAACCCACGAACGTGAGATCATGACCTGATCCAAAGTCAGATGCTCAACCTACTGAGCCACCCAGGCGCCCTTAGAATTGCTTTAAAAAAGAAAGTCCAACAGGAAAACGCTCAGCCTCACTCAGAATGAGGAAAAGGCAAATTAATCCAAGATGCTGTTCTAACAAAAATGATGGGGAAGAATCTAGAAGTTAATGGAAATCAAAGCTGCGCCTGCCGGTTGAGCGAGCAGCCCCGCTCTGGGAAACGCGTCTTGCCGCCGCGCCCCAGGTGCTGTGTGTGAGGGTCAGACCAGCCCGAGGCCCCGTCTAGACCGCCCAGAGCCATTACTCACTGAGTCTGTGGGTCAGCTGGGCCCAGCCTAGGGCTCCTTGCGGCCCCGTGGTGGCTGCCGTCTGGGGCGTGGCTGGTGTGAGCGTGTCCCGGACACCTCCGCTCTGTGTCTTGAGCCGTGGCTGGGTGACCGAGGCCCAGCGCAGGGCTCCGAGAGACCAGGGGCAGACCCCTCTCGAACCGCACAGCCTCACCGCTGCCACAACCTGCTGGTCCCCCCGAGTACATGCCGGCCATGGGGTGAGGAGAGGAAAAGCCTCGTGCGCGGAAGTGGGCCGTGACTTCCTGCAGCCACCTCTGGAGACAACCTAGCACACTGTGAAGCACTAGAGTAAAGACAGCCAGGGTCTACCTGGGGAGGGGGCAGTACGGGTGTTCCAGGTGTCCTGTGCCATATTTACTGAGTGTGGGAGCGCCCCCAGATGCTGGCGCGCAACAGCCTCCCGGACTTGTTCACAGGCCGATGCACACAGCCGGAGAGAAGACACATTTGTAATTGCTGGCACCTACCGAAGCCCACCTGGGCCACACAGCACGCAGTGACGGTGGCTACGGGGGGTGGGGGGGAGTGGGCAATGTCCCCTGGGACAGCTTGCTAGGGCTGCCTTTAAGAATTTATTTAAGCTGTACATTTGTTTGTTTAATGTTTATTTATTTTTGAGAAAGAGAGCAGGGTAGGAGCAGAGAGAGAGAGAGAGAGAGAGGGAGAGAGAGAGAATCCCAGGCAGGCTCCATGCTGTAAGTGCAGAGCCTGACATGGGGCTCGAACTCACAAACTGTGAGAATGTGACCTGAGCTGAAATCAAGAGTCAGACGCTTAACCGACTGAGCCACTCAGGCACCCCTATTTATTTAATTAAAAAAACTTTTTTTTTTTTAAGGTTTAATTTTGAGAGGGGAAAGAGGAGCAAAGAGGAAGACACAGAATCCAAAGCAGGCCTCAGGTCAGCACAGAGCCTGACACAGGGCCAGAACCCACGAGCTGCGAGACCATGATCTGAGCCGAAGTTGGATGCTTAACCAACTTAGCCACCCAGGTGCCCCTATTTATTTTTAAGTAAACGGTACCCGCAGTGTGAAGCCCGAACTCACGACTCCAAGATCAAGAGCCCCATGCGCTACTGACTGAGCCAGCCAGGTGCCCCTAAAACTGATTTCTTTGTACCATGCAAGGATATTACCATCCTCACTATTGACAACAACCCCATTTTAAAAATCATATAAAAATCGTGGTTGGGGGCACCTGGGTGGCTCAGTGGGTTAAGCATCTGACTCCTGATTTTGGCTCAGGTCATGATCTCACAGTCCATGGGATCGAGCCCTGCATCAGCTCTGCACCGATGGCTCAGAGCCTGCTTGAGAGATTCTCTCTCTCTCTCTCTCTCTCTCTCTCTCTCTCTCTCTCTCTCTCTGCCCCTCCCTGGCATGAACCCACATGCTCTTTCTCAAATAAATAAACATGAAAAAAAATCGTGGTTTTAGGACAGTGCACACGTGGCCCCCCTCTTCCGCTGAGAACAAGGGAGGCAGGGCCCCCGAGCCTGCGTCCTGCACGACCTCCCGGGTTGTCACCAGCGCCCGAGCCGGCTGCACTTTGGTAACAGGAAAGCAGTGCCATGAGACCCAACATATCCAAGCGGGGCTGCAGTGACCACACCTCGTCCTTGCTTGGAACGGGGTCTGGATGGCCATCCAGTCAGCCACCCTTAAGAAAGAGCAACATTCTCATTTTATCCAGTGATCGGTCCCTTCCCCCCCTCCAGAGCAGAGTCCCCACCCAGAGGACAGAGGGGAGGGTGTCGGGACGCTCCTCTGCACCCTCGCTCCATCATCTGACCCTGAATCCAGCCCAATCCCAGCTACCCAGCTTCAAGCCCAGAAGTTCCCGGCTGGAGCTTTGCTGAGCCAGCCCGGTGGGTGAGCCAAGTTTTCCAGGGGCAGGCAGCCAGGCAGCGTGAGGAGGCTGCATGGTGAGCGGGGGGCTTGGACTGCTGCAGGGGGCGTGCAGGGTTCTGTCCTCCTCCCCGGGGTGACAGAGGGGATGGGGGACAGAGGTGGGAAGCCCAGACACACTGCTCCCCTGGGGGCCCATTCACACTCCCGAAGGCCTGACCACTGTGATGAGATGTTTGCTCTGGAATCAGCGCTTAGACTAACAGGGTCCCCTCGCCCCTTTCAGCGCACTCCCCTGGGGGGCCATGTCAGCAGATGCTCCTGAAATATCTCTGATTGACACTGTTACGCTGTGGATGTGTTCAACTTCAATTTTTTTTTAATGTTTTTATTTACTTTTGAGAGAGACAGAAACAGCGTGAGCAGGGCAGGGTCAGAGAGAGGGAGACACAGAGTCCGAGGCAGGCTCCAGGCTCTGAGCTGTTAGCACAGAGCCTGACACGGGGCTCGAACCCACAAACGTGAAATCACGACCTGAGCTGAGGTCAAACGCTTAACCGACTGAGCCATCAAGGCACCCCATCAACTTTGAGAGTAAGCATTCAAAGCCCCACTCCTTGGCCTGGGCAGAAGAGGTCGTCTTGCCCTGTGGGGGCTCTGTCCCGAGTGCCTGTCCTTCAGACCTCAGCACAGACTGTGACGGGAATGGCCCTCGTCCCAGAATGCCGCCCCCCACGACCTGTCCCCCCACTGACCTGGTCCTTCCCTCGCCCAAGACCTTGGCCCACGCTTCTTCCTCTACCTGACAGGCTGCCCCCCTGCCTGCTGCATGGTTCTCCTGGGGTGTGCTCTCGAGAACTGCACCTCTGAAACGGGGAAGGGTAACAGTATCTGCCTGGAAGGGCTGTGGTCCGGGAACTCGTTGGGTGGCATGGCCGTACCCCACACGGGGTGATGCTCCTGTCTCAGACCGGGGACCTGGCCGGATCCCACCCAAGGCCCAGCTGGGGCACCCAGCTGGGGTCCCTGGCAAGTCACGGCTTGTTCAGACTGTAACCAAGCCACAGCACAGAGTCTTGGAGTGGCTCTGCCTTGGGCTGCAGTCCTGGCATGAGACGCGGGCAGGCTGTCTGTCCCCTTTTCGGGGGCATTCCTCGAGCACGGCGGGTGGGCATGCATGGGCATCGAGCCTGCCAGGACTTGGCCGCAGCCTCCCCGGGTGCAGAAGGACAGTGGCAGACTCCTCCCGAAGGCTCGGAGGAGGGTGGGCACCCAGCCAGCCGGCACAGCCTTAGGACGTCACTGCGGGGACTCCGCGTCCCCAGTGTGGCCTCCCAGTCCTCTTTACCTCCTGAGGTGTTGGAAGGACACTTCGACTCTGAAAAGGAAGCTGGCGAATGCGTGGGGCCAGGACCTGGCGCGCCAGCCAGAGGAACCCCAGCACTTTCCAGCTCGGTACCACTTTCTGCCTCTGCTCAGGAGCCTGCCGCGTCCTTGCTGTGGGCCCCCCAGCCTCTGGGGCACTCGGACCCTGCTCCCGCAGAGACAGCCCATCCCAGCCTCTCTGCCCTCGTCTCTGTGGTTGGCCAAATGGGGGCCTCAAGGCGTCCGCGTCCTCAGGCTCCTTTGTTACCTCATGAGGCAAAAGCGACGTGACAGCCATGATTAAGGGTTTTGAGATGAGAAGTGACCCCGGCTTATCGGGCAGGCCGGTGTCATCAGAGTTTTACCGGAATGAGGTGGGGGGGTCAGAGTGAGAAAGTGAGATGTGGCCGCGGAAACAGACAGAGCTGGGAAGACGGCTGGCTGTGAACGTGGAGGAGGCACTCGGGCCAAGGACACACCGCTGCCAGAAGGAGTCCCTCCCTGCCCTGTGACCGGTCACCACAGCATGGCCGGGCCTTCCCGTGTCCATCCACTTTCTCGGTGGAGGGGCGGCCCATCCTGCTGAGCGCTGGCAGGGCCCTGGGGCTGCAGGGGTGAAGGGGTGAGACCCACAAGAGCACTGCCGGGCCGACAGACCGTTCGCTTTGACTTCCCTTTCTATTTGAATCACAGAATTAATGCACGGTGGGGGCGCCTGGGGGCTCAATCAGTTAAGCGTCCGACTCTTGATTTCAGCTCAGGTCATGATCTCACAGCTCATGAGATCAAGCCCCACGTCAGGCTCTGTGCTGACAGCAAGGAGCCTGCTTGAGATTCTCTCTCTCCCCTCTCTCTGCCCCCCTAACTCATGCTCTCTCTCTCTCTCTCCCTCTCAAAATAAATAAATAAACTTACACACAAAAAAATAAAATTAATACGTGGATAGTTAAAACATGCAGACAATACAGGGGAGGTAAAACCCCAGCCCTCCCTTGTGCATGATTCCAGAACATTCTGGTAGGATTCTAGAACATTCTTGTGGGATCCCACACATATCTCCTTTGCTTAATACAGCGGGATCCTAGGATCATATTATACTTGCTGGCCTCCATCTCGGTTTTCTTCACTTCATGCTTGACCGTGGTGGTCTTTCCCTATCAACACACAGAACCCACTGTGAGGGTCTTCATGTTGTACCAGTAAGCTCAGTTCACGATGCCCCTGGGCCTCCACTCTGGGGCCATGCGCTACCAATGGGCATATTCACAGTCATTCTGCAGTTACGAACCTCCCTGTGGTATCACTGGGTACCTTAATATGGCTTTTTGTAAAACTGTGGTTTGAGGCCCAGTGGTGGATCATAAAACTAGTGAGGCCGGCCGGGATCAGTATTTGAAATGAAAAAAAAAAAAAAAAAGATTAGACTCAATTCCGACTCGACAATGCCCGAGTGTGTGACATGTGGAGTGAATGTGTCTGGGTGTGTCTGGGTGTGTGCATGCTTGTGTGTCTGCTGGGTCTGAGAAGAAAATATGTTTTTCTTAAATGGCAGGACTTATTTTTTCAAAAAATAAGTCTGAAACTGGAGAGAAGGACCGAGCAACGTGAGGGGAGACCAGCAGAGGGAGGGGAGTTAGGGGTCAGGCAATGACTCAGAAGGGGTGGAGGCACAGAGACAGAGCTGGGGCAGCGCTCTAGGTGGTCTGAAGAATAAGAGAGGGTGGAGTGAAAGACAGCAAGAGACAGGAATATTCACAACTTTGAAGACTGAGTTTAAGGCAAAGCCCTAAGTATTGTATCGTTTTTTGTTACGGACCAGACTGCGGGCTGCCAGTCTGAAGGGCCCCCACCAATGCCTCCATTAGGCAGTTAGAAATGTGGCGTCAGGGGCGCCTGGGTGGCTCAGTTGGTTGAGCCTCCGGCTTCGGCTCAGGTCATGATCTCACCTCCGTGGGTTCGAGCCCCGCATCGGGCTCTGTGCTGACAGCTAGCTCAGAGCCTGGAGCCTGCTTCTGATTCTGTGCTTCCCTCTCTCTCTGCTCCTCCCCACTCATGCTCTGAATCTCTCTGTCTCAAAAATAAATAAAACATTAAAAAAATTAAAAAAAAAAAAAGAAATGTGGCGTCTGAGCACCTTCTCACACCACACACAAAAATAAACTCAAGTGGATGAAAGACATCAAAACAGGAAGCCATCAAAATCCTCGAGGAGAAAGCAGGCAAGAACCTCTCTGACCTCGGCCGCAGCAACTTCTTACTCAACACGTCTCCAGAGGCAAGGGAAACCAAAGCAAAAAGGAACCATTGGGACCTCCTCAAAATAAAAAGCTTCTGCACAGCGAAGGAAACAATCAGCAAAACTAAAAGGCAACTGACGGAGTGAGAGAAGATGTTTGCCAATGACATATCAGATAAAGGGTTAGTCTCCGAACTCTATAAAGAACTTAACAAACTCAACACCCAAGAAACAAATGCTCCAGTGATGAACTGGGCAAAAGACATTAACAGATACTTCTCCAAAGAAGACACCCAGATGACCACCCGACACATGAAAATGATGCTCAACGTCACTCATCATCAGGGAATCACAAATCAAAACCGCCCTGAGACGCCACCTCACACCGGTCAGAACGGCCACCACTGACCCCTCAGGCAACAACACACGCTGGCGAGCATCTCCTCCGCACGGCTGGTGGGAACGCAAACTGGCGTCGCCACTCCAGAAAACAGAAGATTGGAGGTTCCTCAAAATGGAAAGCAGAACTGCCCTACGACCCCACGATGGCACTACTGGGGATTTATCCAAGGGGTGCAGGTGTGCGGTTTCGAAGGGGCACATGCACCCCAATGTTAATGGCAGTGCTATCGACAATAGCCAAAGTATGGAAAGAGCCCAAATGTCCACTGACGGACGAACGGATAAAGATGCAGTTCATATACACAATGGAGTATTTCTCAGTGATCAAGAAGGGTGAACTCTTGCCATGTGAACTACGCGGATGGAACTGGAGGGCATTATGCTCAGTGAAATTAGTCAGAGAAAGACAAATACCATATGACTTCACTCATATGAGGACTTTAAGATACAGAACAGATGAACATAAGGGAAGGGAAGAAAAAATAATATAAAAACAGAGAGAGGGACAAAACCTAAGAGATTCTTAAATATGGAGAACAAACAGGCTTGCTGGAGGGGCTGTGGGAGGGGAATGGGCTAAATGGATGAAGGGCATTAATGAATCTAACTTGAAACCATTGTTGCACTATATGCTAACTAACCTGGATGTAAATTTTAAAAACTTTAAAAGTGAGGGGCAGAGAGAGGGGGAGAGAGAGAATCCCAAGCAGGCTCCATGCTGTCAGCACAGAGCCTGATGTGGGGCTCAAACTCACAAACGGTGAGATTATGACCTGAGCCGAAATCAAGAGTTGGATGCTTAACCCACTGAGCCACCCAGATGCCCCAACAAATAAACATTTTTAACAAATGGACAAAGGAACTGAATAGACATTCCGCATTTCCTCCGAGATCTAGGAAAGGCCAACAGGCACATGGGACGATGCCTCAGTCACTAGACAAAAGAGAAATGCGAATCAAAACCACAATGAGCTACCACCTGTGAGGAGGAGCATTATCCAAAAAACAAGAAAAACAAGAAATAACAAGTAGGTGACAATGTCGAGAAAAGGTATCCCTTGAGCACTGCTGGGGGGAAGGTAAACTGGTGCAGTCTCTGTGGAAAACAATATGGTCCTTCGCCCCAGAACCCATAGAAATACCATAGGACCCTGGGCCACCTGGGGGGGCTCAGTCAGCTTCGCGTCTGATTCTTGATTTCGGCTCAGGTCGTGATCTCACGGTTCATGGGTCTGGGCCTCGTGTCAGGCTCTGGGACAGCACAGAGGCTGCTCAGGGCTTTCTCTCTCTCCCCTTCCCTCCCCCTGCCCTCTCCCCGCTCGCTCCCTCTCTCTTAAAATAAATAAGCTTAAAAAGAACGCTTGAGCTAATATATAATTGCTGGGTAATTTCAAGGTGCTCCTTGCTACCTTCCTGGCTGACAGGGGGCAGACACAGGCCGTGAGTGTCCCAAGGGTCCTGGGCAGAGGACAACGCCCTTGGCTGTGTCTCCTCTTCTCCAGACACCAGTCCTTAGATCCAGGCCCACGTTCATGACCTCATCTGACCTTGATCACATCTGCAAAGCCCCTATTTCCAAATAAGCCCATCGCAGGTGCCGGGGGTTAGGATCTCAGCCCCCGTGATGGGGATGGCTGTCGACCTCTGTCCTCCCTCACAGGTGTTGTGGGGATCAGAGGGGGAGTAGGAAAAACTCAACACCATCTACAAAGCCAAGGTGGGTGACCTCGCTCCCCTGGACAATCAACTGACCCTGTCCCCGACCCTCCCCGCCTGCTTCCTCCTGGCCTGGCTACCTGGCCACCCACCCAGGGCCTTCAGGGCCTGGAACCTCCAGCCACACAGAAAAGCAGTGGGTGCCCGCTGTGTGGACCGAACTCGAGCTTTCTTTTGCCTCAGAGGACCACTCCCTTCTCACTGTCAGCCTGGGCGTCCAGCGAGACTCACCCCGTGCCCTGGCCTCTTTTCTGCAGGACAGGGCACTGTGACAATGTCACCTTTGGCCTGTGGGACCACCAATGCAGCCGAGTCTGTCTAGAGGAGCCGGGGGGTCGGGGTGGGATGGGCACGCGTGCCCAGCGCCCGGCCACAGCGGGCTGGTGGGTTCCAGGTAGCTGTGCACACGTTGTCTGAGGAGTCCTTGGAAACTGCCGGGTTACACACCCCTTCCACAAGCAGGAAACTGGGGTACAGCGTGGGGCGAGAGGCCCCCAGGTGTGCGCGTCAGGACGCAGGGAACGGAGCAGAGCTCTACCCCCTGCCTCTGCACCACAAAGGGCTAAGGCCCCAAGAGGCCGCAATCCAAACCCCACGAAGGAGGCATCATAGCACCAGCAGGGCGTTGAGGGTACCGTCTGGACACTGGGCCACAACAGGCAGGAGCCGCTGTGCCCACTGCCAAGGGGGCAGGCTCCCGGCGTGGGCCACCCTGTGCTGAGACTGGCCAGACCAACCCCACTCCGGGACCCCGGCCTCCGGGAGCGTCCCCAGAGCACCAGGCAAGAGGGAGCCCCAGCGGTAAAGCCCCCAGGGGTGCGGCCACTGCCAGCCTTCCCTCCGGGTTTCCCAGGGGCTTAGGCCAGACCCTGCTGGTCCCGCTGAGGAGTCAGAATGGGCACACCCCAGGGACCAGGCACCGAGGGCCAGGCCGTGGCTGGCAGAGAGAGACCGCTCTGATCCCAGGATGTAATTTCCATGCGCCCCCGTCACACCAAGAAGTCCTCCGAGGGGAACACAACACCAGCGTGTGTTCGGAGACGCACGTCTCACCGCCCAGAACAAGACCCGGCACGCCCCTGCCCCGCCCCCGCACTCATACCTCCCGTCCTTGAACTTCACGTAATCGGGTCACACAGTATGAACTGCCTCACATCTGCCTTCTGCGCGTGGTCTTCCTGGGGGTCTCAGAGTTCGTCGGTTTAACTGCAGTCTAGGGCTCCACTGTGTGGACCTTCCACGATTCATGGGGCCTTCTCCTGTCACCGGCCTCTGGGCGCCCGCACGGGTGTGCGCAGGCGTGGGGACGGCACGGCGGGCACTGGGCGGGCGCGCGGGTCTGCCAGAGCGTCCTGGAGGTGCGGGCTCAGTCTGGGCGGTCCGGGCGCCCCTCTCTCTGCTGTGCGAGTCTCGCAGGCCGGCCGGGGGTCCAGCTGTCGGGGAGCGAGGCCCCTGCGGCCGGGGGTGGGCAGCCCCGAGCGCCCCCGCCCCCTCTGAAGGCTGCCGCCGCGGGGGCGAGCTCAGCCCTGGGCCCCACGCCGGGCGCCCGGCAGAGGGTCCGGCCCAAGGCCGCCTTCCTCTCCAAACAAACGAGGCAGCAGAGCGTCCCGCTCCCGGGTGGCGACGCGAGGCCTTCCGCCGGTGCCGAGTTCATCGCAGGCGACCCACAGCTTGTGGGCACCGTCCCCCTCCTGTTGCGTGCCCGAGCCGCTCCGTGCCCATCTGCCGAGGAGCCGAACGCGGGCGGCGGGGCCGGCTGGGAACACGGAGTCCCCCTTCCCCGCGGACACGCGGGGGCGTCCGTGCCTCCCTCCTGGCACTGCGGGGCGCCCGCTGCCACGCTGGCCAGGCCGCCCGGGCACTGGGCCATCCGGCCCGAGGGACACGGTCTGGGCTCAGGCTTCGAGCGAGCTCCCGGAGAGGCCCAGGGAGCGGCCGCAGCCCCTCGGCCTGGGTGGGGGCCGCCCGGGGGAGCCGGGCCGCCTGCGGAGAGCGAGCCCCGCGGCCGCTCCCTGACGTGGGGGGTGCTGCGGCGCCGTCCCGAGGGCAAGGGGGGTGACCGGAAGTCCGTCGCTGCGCGGGCCACAGGCCGTGTGGGAGCACCTGTGGGCGGAGCTGGGCCCGGGGTCGCTCGTGACGACAAATCACAGCACTAAATGGGACGACGGGAATCACGTGGGCTTATGGCGGAGGGTTACTTCCAGACCGTGGAAGTGCTGCTGCCGTGACGTGGAGGCGTGACGGGACGTGGAGGCGTGACGGGACGTGGAGGCGTGACGGGACGTGGAGGCATGACGTGACGTGGGAGGCCTGACAGGACGTGGGAGGCGTGACGGGACGTGGGAGGCGTGACGGGAGGTGGGAGGCCTGGCGGGACGTGGAGGGCCTGGGGTCACGGTGGCACCCGGGCTGCCACTGTTGCAGGTCTGTCCCGTCCTCCCCTCCCCCTTGGGGAGCCCCTGGGTCAGGGGCCGAGCGTCCGGGGCGCGTGGGCGGTTCGGGGCCGCACCCCGGTGATGGTGTCCCTCTGTCACAGAATCAGCGTGTGCGTAGTCGTGGGGGGCGCGCCGCGCCTCGGATTGCGCTTCCCTCGAGTCTGTACTTTCTACAGAGAACACAACTGCCTTTGTTAGAACATGTCGGTAACGAGGTCCAGGACCCGGAAGGAGAGGAAGACAGGACGGTCTGCGGGGACCTGAGGCAGGCCCTGGCCCCGACGGCTGAGGGGTCACTGCCCTGAAGTGACTTCCTCCCTTCCGCGCGTCCGGTCTCCACTTACGCCACCTCTTCTGGGAAGCCTTCCAGCACTGCCAAGGCTGAGCCCGCTGCCCCTTTCGAGGTTTTCCCTATAGTAACACCCACAGCAATGAGGGCAGGCATTTTCCAGAAGCTTATTTGATGCAAATGCTGAGTGTGTCAGGGCCTGTCATGTGGGTGATTAGACTTTCTTTCCCTCTCCCATTCAAGAAATTCAGCGGCGGCTGTTTTAGGGCCTCTTGTCCTCTGCGTCCCGGCGGTGTGGTTTCCACTTCCAAGTTCACTTGTGGTGCAGGAGGGCTGCTGACCTCCGGCCGTTACATCTCGGTCCAAGCAACGGGAACACAGGGCAGAGAAGCACACCCCGCAGCACCTCCCTGTCTCCCTCACACCAGGAGCTGAAGTGTAGAGGGGGGGGGGGGGGGGGGGGGGGGGGGGGGGGGGGCACGGCAGCAGCAAGGGACGCGCAGTCTTTATGAGGACAACTATGGGCCCTGCTGACATCTGGGGCTTTGTCACCACGGAAGAGAGGACGAGCATCGGGTGGCCCCGAGTATCCGTAGGCATGACAGAGGAGGCGGCTGGCCTGGGTCCGCTGGACACAGCAGCTCTGTATCCTTGCTGCTGGCACGGAGTGGCCACGCAATAGATGTTTGCTAAAGGAATGTCCGCGGCGAGCAGGGCGCCGGGGCTCCCGCCACCCGCCGCGGCCCTCAGCCCGCACACCTCGGCCCGCCGGCCCGCCTGGCTTCAGGAGGCAGCCGAAGGCGGCTGTGTGTGACCCGAGCGTGCGCGCTGCTGGTGGCTCAGAAAGAGGCTCCGGGAAAGCGGCTGAGGGCGGAGATGCCGCGGCACCTGCACATGCTCAGGCGCATGCGCACAGCCAGGAGCCGTGGCCCCAGGCCCTTAGCACGGTTCCAGGGCGCCGCTCAGGACTCACGCCACAGCCCCAGCTGTGCTCACTGGGCCAAGTGGCTTAACTTCTCTGAGCCTGGCCCCCTTCTGGGAAACAGCACTCATCAGAGGTGGCCACGGGCCATGGGGACCCCCTACTGAGGCTGGCACAGCCGCTGGTGAGGACCGGGGCAGCAGAAATTTCCCCGCGGGGGCGCGCAGCGCTGGCACAGCTCGATGGGGGGACCGGCCGGCGCCAGGCAAGGGCTCGGGTGCTCCTGCTCAGCGCACATGTCAGTGCAGTGGGGGCAGGGGACGGGGAACCAGGAAATCGGTGTCGCCCACGGCGCCCTGGTGCCTCGGTGCCTCCTGGCAGCCGGCTGCCGCCCCCGCACCAATTACTAGCACTTAGTCCCGCCTGGGCTGCTTCTCAGCAGCAAGAAAGAACAGCCTTGAAGCCAAGCTGGCCCTGCTCCCACCCCTCCAGCCCGAGGCTGGCGACCCCGAGAGCGGCCCTCACAGGGAGTCCTTACCCTCTGAGGCCCGGCCTGGGCTCTGTGTGGGGAGGCAGATGGCCGGTAGCGCAGGGGCAAGCATAGGATCAGAGAGACAGGTCTTTGGTACAACTGCCCCTCAGAACAGGAGAGAGAACCCGTGTTCCTTGGCAATACTGCCATTTATTTACCGAACAGGGGTTTTGTGCAAGGCCTGGGCACCACCCTCCACCCTTGCAGGCCCTGTGAAGCCGGTGCATCAGTCACCTGCTGCTGCATAACAAGTTATACCAGAAGCTGGTGGTTCGGACTGACAGCCAACATGGATGCACTCGTGCTGTTTCTGCGGTTCTGGAACACAAGAGAGGACTGGCCTCCCCCAAGGGTGCAGGGCGGGCCTCAGCCAGGCCAGAGGAGCCCACAGCACTCGGCCGGCCAGCCCTGCCTGCTGTTGGCTGGGGCCTCAGTGCCACGGGCCACTTGGGCTTCCTTGCAGCTTGCCAGCTGGGCCCTGAGAGCCGGTGCCTCCAGTGAGCAAGGCGGCAGAGTGTGGCGTTGTCACGACCAAGCCTTGGAGGGCTACCTAGGACCCCAGCTGCTGCGAGGAGGGACACTCCCTCCACCTCTCAGTGGGAAGGGCTGCCAAGGAATTAAAGCTGTCACACTCCCCTGTGACAGATGGGGAGGTAGCTTGTCCAGGTGTCCAGTTTGACTCTGGACCAGTGCTTAAACAGCTAACCACTGAAAACACATTCAAGCTGTCTGCAAACCCCAAGTCCATCCTCTGACAAGGGGGCCGCTCTGAAAAGTGTACTGGAGGCAATTTCTGAAGTAAGCCGGTCCCGGGATGGCTCCGGCCATGGGGTCCCTGGCCAGTGCACACTTCCGGTTCTGATCGGTCCTGTGCTGTTAGGAGCAAGAGTGAGGCCCTCCATGCCAACTGACAGGATTTTGTCCTCGTCCCCTTCCCAGAAGGCTGTCTGGGGTCCAGTGCCAGATTTCACGCCCCTCAATGGGTTCCAGTGCCAGATTTCACGTCCCTCAATGGAAGAGGTAGCCAAAAACATAAATCCTGGTAGTTCCTGGAGCTGGTGGGTCCTTAACTGTGACCTTGGGTGACTCAGCTGGTCTGAGCCCTGCTTTTCTTGTCTATAAAATGGGCATATTTGCCATCTTTCTGGGCCAGAATCTTGGGGTGGCGCTTTATGGAAACCAGCTCCAACTATCTGGGTAGAGAGGGAGCTCACAGCTCCCTTAGGACCGTTTTAGCTCAGGGCTCAGAGCGAGGCACCTCCCAGCACCATTCCTCTGGCCCATTTCTTTGTGTCGTGCTGTTCCCAGGTAGGTCCAGCCCGCATGGTGGCACGACGGTCACCAGCTGCTCCTGGCCCCCATGCCACCAGCTTGCAACTCAAGGAAAAGCCAAAGGTCAACACAAGTCCCAGGACTGCATCTCATTAACCAGGTCAGGCCTAGGCAGGGGTTGGGCTCAAACTGGTAAGAGTCACTG
>PISW01009451.1:0-60777 GCA_004023785.1 Mungos mungo
CCCCCCCCCCCCCCCCCGCAAAGATCCAGACAGAAGCCAGGCACGCCGCTTATCTCTGCTTTCCACAGCTTTTCAGCACGCTTTCACGCAAAGAATTAGACTGGAGCTCTGGAATCACTTGGGGAACACGTACGACACTGGCCTCCACGGGCTGGGCTTTCATTCCTGCGAGCATTTCATTGCTCGTGCGATGACGAACTGACATAATGATCACCGGGTCACATCTGCTGGGAACTTGCTGTGTGTCTGTCCCTGTACTAAATGCATCCGTATGTTATCTCACCGTGGGGGAGGGACTTTCAGTATTCCTCGCAATCTGAGACTTATACGGGGGTTAAATGTTCGCCCGGTGACGAATAACCAGCAATGGTAGCCACTGAGATTCGAAGCCAGGACTCCGACCAACGTCTCTGCTACTCTGGTGCCCTGAGCATCTACTTCTGATCAGCTTCGTGCTAATCCCTGAGCGTCGGGGGCTGATTTAGTCATAAATCCCTGCCCTCAAAGGGCTCACATCCCAGTGAGGAAGGTGGAAATGCATGCCATTAATGAAAATGTAGCATAATCAGTGCTGCCGGGGAGGTAGAGACCAGGGTATGCTGAGACCCTAGAAGAGGAGAGGGTGGAAGGGGAGGACAGAGGAATAGCATGCAACTTGATGAACGTTCCGCAAGGGGAGTCAAATCTGGTCTGGGTCTTAAAGTATGAGTAGGAGTTTGTGAGTGTAAATACAGTCAAGATTATCAGACAAGCCACAGAAAATTTAAAAATAAAGTATATCTTATTTTATGCAGTTGGACATCATGAGCTTGACAAAGACAGTGCCCCAGTATGAGGTCAGGGCCAGATTTTAGGAATTCTCGTGCTAGGGTGCTTGAATTTTATTCCATAGCAAACAGAAAACCTTGGAATGATTTTAATTCAGAGATTTGAACATGCATAATCACAAGATGACAATAATAAAATTAGATAGCATTTATTGGCACTTAAACTGGGCTCATAGGAAACTTCATTCCCTCATCACAATACGATTATGTAGCAAATACTGCTTTTCCTTGTTGTCCATGAGGGAAGCCGAGGTACAAATAGGAGGGGAAGTAGCTCGCCCAAGGCCATTGGACCAATAAGCATGGGAGCTGAAGTTCATGGCCAGGCCTGAAAAATTTTCTACAGTGTCACACCTTTACCCCCTCATTCCACTGGTTCTGTTGACTCAGGTGGAGGTAGGAATCAGACGCCAGGCTGGAGTGGGTGAGGGGCCCTGGTGAGTCCAGGCAGAGACGAAACAAGAACAGAGCAGAGAGGAAGTTTCTGGATAATAAAGTCTTGGCGTCAATCAAATGATCAGAAGCAGAGACTGAAGGAGGGGCAGAGTCCCGGGACTCCGAGGCTCTGACTCGGGCAACTGAGCCGACCGTGGGCTGGAGCTATGACCCCAGGAGGAGGCACCTGGGGAGGGGAGCGCTTGCTCGGGCAGGGTGAGCATGCAGTGCCCGAGGGACCTCTAGGTGGAGGTGTTCGGGAGGCAGTTGGCTGCACAGATCTGGTCACCCACCGGCCAGGGCATCCAGGCTGGACCCAGGGTCTTGCCCCAAAGAAAGGACCAGTGGGCAGGACACCTGGGTTCTGGTCCCAGCTGGGCTGGAAACCACTCCAACTGGCTTCACTTCCTTCATGGAGAAAATGTAGGGGAGGGAGGAAATTACCACGACGGCCCCCTCCTGGTGGAAGCGTGGCAAGTCTATATTCCCAGTCAAGGGGGCAACTACGTGTAGGAACAGATCCTAGAGGCCCGTCGCTTGTAGGCTAGACATGGGCTGGCCTGTCACACTGCAGGGCAGCGATCCAGGCCTTCAGCAATATCCACAAAGCTAAGCCAGTGGGATGATAATGATAACTTAGGAGGTTATTGTATTTTTCTTCATCATTGTTAATCTGTGTGGTTCCCATAGGGCGGCGGATCCCACCACATGCCAGTTTACATTTCCGGGGAAGGGGGAGATGTTAGTGGAGGCGAGGCTGGTCTTTCCGAGCCGTGGGGCTTGAGAAGCAGCCGTGGGCTGTGTGGCTCTCCAGGCCTGCCCAGTGTGTTTAGTGGTGCGCTCACAACACTCATGGGGTGTGCAACACGCACTGGGCTCTGTGAGGGATCCTGGGGCTGTCACGGGGGGAAAACAGGCTCCATCAAGGAATGTGACTCAAGGATTTTAAACCCGCTTTTATCAACGTGCAGGTTGATGGCGAACCATTTATGTATTTTTCTCTCGGGTTAAGTTGAAACCCTAATTTCCTGAAACACAGGATTCCGGGATCGTTGTTAACCCTTTCGTTTCAGTCCCAGTTGAATTAACAGATTTAATGCAATGACCTTGTAGAGACTTTGGGCGCCTGGGTGGCTCAGTCAGTTGAGCATCCAACCTCAGTTCAGGTCATGATCTCATGGTCTGTGGGTTCAAGCCCCATGTCAGGCTCTGTGCTGACAGCTCAGGGCCTGGAGCCTGCTTCGGATTCTGTGTCTCCCTCTTTCTCTGTCCCTTCCTTGCTCTCTCTCTCTCTCTCTCAAAAATAAATAAACATTAAAAAACTTTTAGGGGCACCTGGGTGGCTCAGTCGGTTGAGTGTCTGACTTCAGCCTGGGTCATGATCTCATGGTTTGTGAGTTCAAGCCCTGAGTCAGGCTCAGTGCTGACAGCTCAGAGTCTGGAGCCTGCTTCCGATTCTGTGTCTCCCTCTCTCTCTGCCCATCCCCAGTTCACGCTCGCTCTCTCTCTCTGTGTCAAAAATAAAATAAAAACTTAAAAAAATTTTTTTAACTTTTAAACATAAAAAGTATATATGATGTGTGTGGAGGTATATATAAAATAATGATTCTTTTTATTTCCAGCATATTTCAGCATAAACATGATTTGATTTGATGGAAAATGTCTGGATTTTGAGGGACACACAGCAGGGCTCCCCTCATCCTTCTGGATGACCCGGAGAAAGGGGGAGGGTGGCTGGGTTCAGATAAGGCACCCACAGGCTTGTTACTTAACTACTCCAGGCCTCAGCTTCCAAGACTGAAGACCTCAATAGCGCTGCCTCACAGGGTCCTTCCGAGGATAAAACGGAATATGAAACTAATACATGCCCTGTAAGTATTAGCTTCACTGAGCAGTAAATAGTCCATGTAAAACACCTTGAAGAACTTCTAGCACGTGGTAGATGCTCAATAAATGGCCACATTAATATCGCAGCTCTTGGTGTCATAAGGAAAATCACAGCTCGTGGTGATAAATGAACGGCTGTTCTGTGCACTGGGCTGGAAGTGGAGGGAATGGTGGTCCGGTCCCGGCTTTTCCACTCACCGTCTCCACGGCCCTGAAGTTGCCCCCTTACCTCCTCAGTTTCTCCATCTGTGGCTTGGACACTTTGGGGATGCGTAGGGGTAACGTGTGAAGGACCTTTCTACCCTAGAAAGCTCTGCGTGGCTGTTTTGTGCATCATGACGGTGGCTACAGGTGGCATTGCCAGGGGCTGAAGATAGATTCGGAGTTGACTGTCCCCCCTCCAGGCCGTTGCAAGAAGTTTTAATCAAGAAGGACTTGAGGAATTTCATTCATCTCTTTAAAAAAAAAAAGGTTATTTGTTTATTTTGAGAGAGAGAGAGAGAGCATGAGCAGGGGAGGGGCAGAGAGGGAGGGAGAGAGAGAGTCCCAGGCAGGCTCCATGACATCAGCAGAGGCCAACACCGGGCTCAAACTCACAAACTGCGAGATCATGAACTGGTCATCTCTAGTCCGATCAGGGGTCCTCAGACTGTGGGTCCTGGACATCCTTTCTAGGCGAGGCCATAACCAACTGCTCTTACCTGTTTGGTTTGTCATTTGCTGTCCCAGGGAGGCAGGGCTGCCCCGCCACCGGGCTGTCGTCACTCACTGTCCTCCAGGGAGACCCCGGTCCTGCTGTGGCAGCGTTAACCCATCCCGTCCCTTCCTCAGCCCGACTCAACAGCAGCTGGTGAAAACTCTGTGCTGCTTGAAGATTCGATGACTTTATCCTTGCAGGTTCTTAAAACAAGGCTTGGTGGTAGAAGCAGATGTTCCGTAAAGATTAGCCGCTTTTGTTAGCGATGTACCGAGGGCTTGGAACGGTGCTTGCCGGGGCCCCGGGCGGCTCAGTCGGTTAAGTGTCTGATTCTTGATTTCACTGGCTCAGGTCATGATCTCAGGGTTCACGAGTTCCAGCCCCATGTCAGGTTGTACACTGACAGTACAGAGCCTGAGTGGGATTCTCTGTCTCCCTCTCTCCCTCCCTCTCTCTCTGCCCCTTCCCTGCTCACTCTGTCTCTCAAACATTAAAAAAAAAGAAAAAAGGACAGTGCTTGGCACATAGCAAGGTATGTAGTTTGCTGTTTGTATTATAATCGTTCTTTTATTTAGTCAGTCAACAAACCTTCCCCACGTGTCTTCGTCAAGCCAGACATGCAGGAAGACCACGGCCAGACCCCATGACAGGCCCTGCCATCAGGGATCGCACAGTCTAGTGAACAGCAGATAAGCAAAAACGCATGGCAGGTGGAAATGCCATCATGGAGAGCGGCCTGGGGAAGCTGAGGTAGGGAGCGAGGGAGGTGTAAGAAAGAGTATCAGAGGTGTTTTCAGGAGTAGAGGACGCTTGTAAAGAACTTTGCCGTGTCTGGTATAGACAGACAGACGGACAGACAGGTGGGGAGTTCTAGGAACGCCGAGCAGCATGAGCGGATAAAGTCCCGGTGGCACGGGCAAGCCCAGGGGTATAATGCAGCTCAGGAGGTCTATGGGCAGCGCTAAGGGCCCTGAATGCCACACCCCAGAAGTCAGGCTCACCTCACCACACAAGTTTCCAGCCCTACTACCTTCTCTGGCTCCCCTAACACTTACAAAAAGACTCCAGGATCAAGTCAAATTTCCAAGCCATGTTTGCTATTGAGTTAGGCCCCTTCGAGAGCCAGAAAAGCACATGAGCCCATTA
This sequence comes from Mungos mungo, assembly GCA_004023785.1. NCBI lineage: Eukaryota > Metazoa > Chordata > Mammalia > Carnivora > Herpestidae > Mungos > Mungos mungo. Next base: position 4,993 of record PISW01009451.1, read on the forward strand.
AAGGCTCTGACAAGTCCAGCAGGAAGGAGCATAGTTGGACCTCGTCATTTCCCAGACACGTTTGACCTCAGAATCCTTCCTCCTCCAACATGTATTCAAATCACACGGAGCTGGTGGTATTCCCAGAAACCAGATCATAAAACCGCCGTGAGGCCTGAGGACTAGGGGGGCGGGGGGAGGGGTGCTGCGGGAGATCTGAGCAAGGGCTGCAAGTCCGCACAGAGGAGGAAGTCGGTGCAGCAGCTGTGTGTGGTGGAGTCACCTGGCTCTGAGGGAGGAACTGAACTGGTACAGTGATGGGTCCCCCGAACCTGGGAGCCAGGATCAGGGCTCTAGACTTGGCAGCAGAGCTATCGGTGGGTGGCCGAGGCAAAGCACTCCTCCCCCTCAAGCCGGATGGCCAGTTCCGAAACGGAGGGGACGATGACAAGATGGTTTCCAAGGGACCCTTCACTTCTGTTATGCTGACACTTCAGAACCACCAGCCATCTCTACTGAGGCATGCAAGCAGTAAGCTGGACTGGCTCTATGGCATCAGGGGTGAAAGAGCCAATCGATGTGCATTTATTAAGTGCCTACTGTGTACTTGGCTGAGCACCAGGCGCTGGGAGGGAAGGAAGGCATAAGGGGGCATCAGGACCCATCTTCGCATTACTCCTTAGTACGGGAGGAAGGACTGGTCAGAAAACCGAGCGAGGGGAAGCCCAGCTCTGCCACCCCAGCTGGATGGCCTGCGGCACGTCCGTGGCCCCTCTTACTAGTCTCCTAGGGCCGCACAACAAAGTGCACAAACACAAGAGAAGCTCACCCCCTCGAGGTTCCGGAGGCCCCATCACCACCAAGATGTCGGCAGGGCTGTGCGCCCTCAGGAGGCTCTAGGCGAGGACCCTTCCTGGCCTCTTCCGGCCTCCAGGGACTCAGGGCTTCCTGGGCTTGGGGCCACTCCAGTGTCTGCCTGCTCCCACGGCGTCTCTGTGCCCCAGCCCCCCTCTTCCTTCCTTCTCCTATAAGGACATGAGTGACTGGATTTAGCCCTAGTAATCGTGGGCCCTACAGTCTTATCCTGAGATGATTTTATCTTGAGATCCTTAATTATATCTGCAAAGAGCCTGCTTCCAAATCGGGTCCCATTTACAGGTCCCGGAGGTTAGCACATGGCCACAGCTTTGGGGGGGAAAGCATTCAGCCCGCCACACCCCGACTGTCTCGTCTGAAAACGGAGATCATTACAGACAGCACTTGCCTCACTGGGTGCCTGTGGCATCATAAAGCCCTCAGCACTGAGCCTGGGCGGCTCGTGCCTGACCCTCCGGCGTTAGCCTGTGCGATGCTCTCACCTCGATGCACTGTGATCCGGGCCACCAGTGCGCTCATTTTGGTGGCATACGGATTATGACAAAAATGTGCAGGGGAGGCAAGAATGTCACCATCTTTAGGAGTGCAGTCACAGGCCACAGACGTTTGTCGATTGGTCATGACAGCTGGGACAGAATGCTGCTTGTCCCCTGAATTCCAAATGGGCTGTGGCTTCTGGGCCCAGCAGGGGCGCACGTCCGTGCACGCAGCCGTCACCGCAGTCGTGGGCGGGTCCCTGACTCCTACACTCACATCCTGGGAACGCACAGACAGCATGATGTTCCAGAACCCTCCGCACAGAGAGAAGAGGGCAGGTGCACAGACCGAGACACAGGGAAGGAAGTCCCTCAAGATGGGAGCTCAGCCTCAAGTTCATGGTGGGAGCCAGTGGGACACAGAAGAGCCCAGCTCCGTGCTAGCGCCTGCGAAGGAATCAGGTATCTGCTCACAGGATGCTGGATGAACAGGCAAGATTACAATGGAAACGATGGCCAGACATGACGATGCTAAAAATGTACTAGTGAGGGTCTGGAGACCAGTAGGTCATGAGAATGAAGTTTAGGGTGGCCCCCAGCTTTGGGGCGACAGGGTGGATGGCACTGAGGCTAAAGGTGACAGGGGGAGGGGGTCTGAATGCAATTCTACCAACATGAACCATGACTAAGATTTCTGGAGCGTTCACTCTGGACCAGCCAGGCATCGGGCTGAACCCTTGAAAAGTCATATCTTATTTAACCGTCATCACGGTTCAAGGAATAAACCATCCTTCCTATCCCAAAGTCACCAAACTGAGACACAGAGATGCTTAAGCCATTTGTTAAACTCAGTTCCAGCCACACATTCCTGCTTTCAGTTTCCCCACACACCACATCAGTTCCTTTATGAGACTCAACTAACCCAAGGGGGCATTTGCTCAGATTCCCAGTCCTGCCTTCCCCCAATTTAGACTGAGTGTCTTTTTGTGCTTAAAGAAACATCGATACAAACGTTACTTCAAACAGGGATCCCGTCAGTGTGTAAGGCACCTCTCAGCTTTGCATCTCCCAGCTGTGGGACTTCCTACGTGCCTCGGTCCCTCTCTGAGCCTCATCTGCAAAATGGACCCCATGCAAACATGACCCCAGGGGCTTTTGTGAAGAAGGAAGGAGAAACGTGGGTGAATCCACACTCTAAGATATGAAACAAGTACAGAACATCTCCATGGGGCGGCTGGAGGCCAACGGCTGGTTGGATGCAAGTGCCCAGGGAGCAGCCCAAGGGCCCGTGTCACCTGCCTCGTTCAGCCCCTCCCGTTCCCATGCTCACTGAAGGCCATTCTGAACACTGAGTTGCAACCTCTTTAGTCACAACATGGTGTGGTTCCAAGGAACACATTCTGGCTGCTGTGACAACTGTAAAATGGGATTATGTCTGCAAGTTAACTTGCTGGAAAAGATCCACATTTCCCAAAGTTTTCCTGGAAGCCGATACGAGCAAGTAGAGGTAGACGCACTCCTGGCCTCGTGATTTTGGGGCAAAGCAGCGAGATGACCCCACCACTCGGCACGTTGGGGTGCCCCGGGGCCAGGAGACCCCCCAGCACAACCACAGTGCCCCTAAGAACAAGGGGCCCCCACACTGGGGCCTCCAGCCTTCACTTTTAGTCCAACTGAGGTGAGATTCACAGAACAAAACTCACCATTTTAGAGGAACAGCTCTGCCCCGTTGAATCCATTCTCAGAGTTGTGCAGTCACCCCCTCTGTCTAGTTCCAGACCATTTCCAGCTCCCCCAAAGGACACCCACTGCGTTAGCCACATCTTCTCCTCCCCCAGCCTGGGGAACCCGCAATCTACCTTCTGTGTCTGTGGATTCTCCTGCTCTGGGAGTTCCGAGTGGATCCCACCTATGGACACTGAAACGGTTTCCTGAGATTGGCAGCAGGCACAGAGGGTTCTAACGTCCCCGGTTGTCCGGACGCCTGGCCCTCATCGGTGTCAGAAACAGAGTGACAATTGTCAAGGTGCAATTTCTTCATCTTAGCTGAGACCTTACCCTTCCCGTGTTCACGCTAAGATTCATTCCACCTCCAGCTCCCGGGATGGGGAGTGGGGGGCTTCCCCGCCCCAGCGGACTGCCTCCACCCCACACTTGGTGCACCCCATTTGTTCTTTAAATTTTTTATTTTTTGTAAATGTTTCTCAAAAACTCCTTTTCTTTTTTTTTTAAATTTTTTAACATTTATTTATTTTTGAGAGACAGAGTTGAGCGGGGGAGGGACAGAGAGAAAGGGAGACCCAGAATCCGAAGCAGGCTCCAGGTTCTGAGTGATCAGTACAGAGCCGGACTCGAGGTTGGAACTCACGCACTATGAGACCATTATGACCTGAGCCAAAGTCTGACGCTTAACTGACTGAGCCACCCAGGGGCCCCAATTTTATTTTTGAGAGAGAGGGAGGGAGCGTGAGTGGGGAGGGGCACTGAGGGCGAGGGGGACAGAGGATCTAAAGGGGGCTCCAGCTGACAGCAGCGAGCCCGAGGCAGGGCTTGAACTCGCGAACTGTGAGATCTCGACCTGAGCTGAAGTCAGACGCTCCACCAACTGAGCCACCCAGGTGCTGCGGGGCACCCCACTTGGGTACCTTCCCAGGGGACACACTCGTGTTTCCTGCGGTGCCTGGACCTCGTGCAAGCCCGCGCGAGGCTGACAGAGGGCAGGAATCCCGTGGCATGGTGGGCGGAGTCCTGGCTCTGCCCTCCGAGAAGCTGGCTTCCTGTCCCCTGCCCCCTGTCTGCGGGCGGTGCGTGCACACGGTGACATGCAGTGACATTGTCTCTGCCCTGTCTTCGGCAGCCCCCGAAGTGTTCCAGGTGTACGTGGACGGAGGCCCCGGGTACTCGTACCCGGTCGACTGGTGGTCCCTGGGCGTCACGGCCTACGAGCTGCTGCGGGGCTGGGTAAGATGTGCGCCTGCGCGGCCAACACGGGGAGCTGGGGCGCAGGGCCCAGCGGACTCGGGTGCAGGTGGGGGAGGAGCGCACGCGAGGACGCGGAGGCCCCGGGGTTCGGTCCTGATCTGTGTGCCTGGGCTCCCCGAGCCTTCGGGGGGGCCCCGAGCCAGCTTCTGGTGCAGCCGCCTCGTTCTGCCGGTGGCGAGTAGGATGTCACCGCCGGGAAGGCCTCACATCAAGGTTGGCGGCTCAGACGCCGGAAGCACCTCCGCGTCGTGACGTCAGACGCTGCTCGGCGTCCCTGCCCGACCTTTCAGCTGGAGCCGAGGCTCTTCCAGTGCCAGGCCACGCTTGCTTCCTTTCCCCTTGTGGTCACTGCATGCCCGCCCGGAGCACGTCGGGAGATGTCCCAGCACAGCGGGGCGTTCGGCACAGAGCCTTGATTTTATTTCATTGAATGCCAGAGCTGACGGCGACAGATAACTCATTTTTACTTGGGTGGAAAGAATTATGACAAACTCATCGTGAGCCATGTGTCCTCTGCACAGGAACTGCTTGCAGATGCTGCCCCTTAGCCTCGGTTTCCCTGTTGGCATGGGGGAACAGCCTTGGGTCAGTTTTGCGCAGCCGCAGTTTCCGCGGGATCGCGCGGCACCTGCCGAGGAGACGCGGGGTTTGCGTGCCCCTCGCCTCGCCAGACAACAGCGTCCCCGCCCAGAGCCGTGGTTTTGAGTGCGTCACAGTCATCTGTGTCCAGGCCAGCGGAAGTGCACCCCCCGTAGGCAGGGGTCGCCAGTGTGTGTGATAAAGGGGGAGGAAGGAAGGAAGGGAGGAAGGAAGGAGAAAGCACTTTGCAAGCCATCAAAGCCATGGAAGTGCAAATAAGTGTCATTATTTTTCACCCTGTCGTTTAAGCAACTATTGTGTGCTCCCGATCTCAGTGCCCTCCTCTGAATTCCTCAAAAACATAATTACTCTCCGTGATGTGTCTAGAATTTAAAAAACATATACATAGATGAATACACATGAACTTGTTAGTTTTCCCAGACACTGAATGAAAAACAAAGCCATCTTATTCGTGGGCGGTTCCATGGTCATCTGCTGGGGTCGTTGGTGCTGGTTTCTTTAGTCGCTAACGCTGTATGACCACAGGACCCAGGCATCTTGCAGATGCTATGTATCTGATATCCTCAGTCACGCAAATGCCCTGGGCGAGCGCTCCCCCAAGCGTGATTGGGTGCTCCCCAGCAGAAAGTCCCCTGTCTGTGTTAACTAAAAATCGATCGAGTAAATATGCAGATCTAATTGGCTTTATTAAACGACCCATGAATGGGACAGTACTTCATGCAGCATAGACGTGGGCACTCTGGGGACCAAGATGTCATTGGCAAAAGGAAAAGATTGTTTCCAGCAAGGAGCTTTAAAGGGGGGAGGGAAGCAAAGTGTCTTAACATGCAGATTGCCCATCTTTCTTTGCAGGGTGTAGGGGACCCAGGGCAGGCTCCCTGGCCAGGACTGAAAAATTCCTGAGCCGCCGGTATTTCTGGGGGACTTTGGAACCGCAGTTAGATTATGTAGGAAGCCCTGGTTTGGGAACTCCTTCTAAATGACAATATTTTGGGCCCACGAGGTTTCTTTAGCTTTTCTTTTTGTTTTCATTTTTGTTTAACATCTGTCATTCCTCACGGATCAGAACAGTCAAGGATGACAATTGGACAAAAAGCCCCGAGGATAGAGGGGCTCCGGCTGCTTCCAAAGTAAATTGTTTCACGTTTCATTCGACTGAGTTTCCTACTTAGAGATCCAAATACCACGTTCAGGAGGAGTGGCACCCGGGAGACTGGAGCCTTCGGCGTGGGGACAGGGTGGTTCACTGAAAGGACACCTGTTACGTGTTCGTGTAGACCTTCCTCACAGATGTCTTGGTCTGGCTTCCCCTTGGGCAGGTTTATGTGAATAGTCGATTCTCTGTTTTTCATGCTGGAAGCAATCGCGTTTAGTAAAAAAGCTATACCGGAAACACTCATAAGTTTACCCCCCGGGGGTGTGTAAACATAAGGATTGCCCTTCCTTCCCAAATTCCAGCACCATGTCAGGACAGTGATGGCATCCCCGACAAGTCACCATCCACGTGTGTGCCTGGATGGCCTCAAAATCCAGGGAGCTTTTCACCTCCAGAAGATGGAAGTCATGATGGGAATTTTCCAGTGTGTTCTCTAGGATCTCAGAGTTGGAAAGAATTAGATATGTGGGTGGGAAATGGGTAAGACTAATCACAGTCTGCTGGTTATGGACCCAGAAGTACTCTAGACCCGACCTGGAAGAAACAGCCGTCTCTCCCCAGATGCTCGGTACGGAGAGCCCGGGAGCCGAGTGTCATTTATGGGCATGAATGCAGAGAATCCGGGGAGCCTGGTTGGGTCTTGTAGCCTGGACCAGGGTCATAAGGAGAGTCTCTGAGCCTGATCCCAGTCCTCACCCTGCAGGCACGCTACGTGAATCAGAGAGACCAAGAAAGTGCCACCCTGTTAGAGCACGGGCACCTTGGTCACCCCAGACGGTGACCATGCCCTCTGATTAGAACACGGTGAGGGGAGGGGAGTGTGAGAAGGAGGGTTCTGCCCACAGATCCCGAGAAACGACTTAGTGATCTCAGCACAGCCACGTCCCCTTTCCCACCTGCCAGGTTCCCAGGGCATCCCTGACAGTGACCACCACGTGCGGGTTGGTTCCCCTCCAACTGGGAAAAAAATAATATCTACCCAACAGGGTTGCATTGAGAATTAAGTCATTCTGATGGTGCAAACCACCCAGCGAGTGCCTGGCGAATGTCAGCAACCTTCTGCTTCCTTCCTCGATTCCTGCCCCGGGGGGCTGCCAGCCGGCCTACCTCCTCTCTGACTTGGCACCTTTGCAGCTGGAGACGGGCACGGGGAGTGGACGCTGGGTCACGCCTGGTTGATGAGCCCTGGCGGGAAGGCCCGGGGGCCTTGTGAGCAGAGGTCCGAGTCCCTCCTGCACTCTGGGCGCCTCGGTGCTCTGAGTCCAGCTTAGTCACTTAGCTCACCTGAGCTCTGGCTTTCTCCTTCGTAAAATGGGGACTCTGAGGCCGATCCACAAGGTCACAGTGGGGGCAAGGTGAGAAAACGTGGGCAGAGCACACGCAGTGCCCGGCACACAGGAGGCTTGCTGATTATCTTATAAATATGCTCCCGAGACAGGTCGATGCCCATGAAGTGCTGACTTGCGCAGAGGCGTGTGGGCGAGTGTCTGAGGGAACAGGCATTCAAGCCGGGTCCCATGGGAGCTGCTAGAGGGAACAGTGTGAGAATAGAAGAGGAAGGGCCCTGAGGCAGACACAGCAGACACTGCTGACTGACCCGCAGTCAGAGGACAGTCAGGGGACAGCCTCCAAAGGACCCGGAGATGAGCCAGGACACTCGGCTTCACCCTGTAGGCATCATGGTGCTGGCTGTGGGCGTGACCACACAGCGGTTGAGTCAGAGTGTCCTTCGGAGTGACACATTTCTGGGCTCGCATCCTGGCTTCGTTGTCTGGTCTCTGAATGGTCTGGAGTGAGCCCAAGACATTCTGTGTAGCCCAAGACGTTCAGGAAGACCCCTGCCCTCTACCTCCCAGATGTGGGCAGAAAGGTCCCCCTCTGGCTTATGACAACCAAAAATATCTCCAGACATCACCCAGTTTAAACGGGTCCCGGTTGAGAAGCACTGACATACGGTCTCCAGGAGGGGTGAATGAGCGCCAGCACACACTGCATGGCAGAGTGGGCTCCCGACGAGGGCAAAGGGGTGGAACCCCGAAAACCCCACCCGTGGCATCATGAGTCCTTCTACCCTCTCCGCTTCTTCCAACCACCTCCCTGACCTTGGCTTTGACCCCAGTCAGCACTTCTCCTTGCAGCCGAGAAGACAGAAGGTTGGGGGTGCAGAGAGAGGATGAATAAAGAGGGTGTGTGGAGCTCCCCTAGAGGCTGGGGCGCAGAACTAAGAACTTGGGGTACACGGCGTGGGTGGGCTCGACGGCAGACCGGGGAAATGCATTGGCACGTGAACCTGGCGGAAGCAGGGAGTGGTCCTGGGGTTGAATGCTGACTTCTTGTCCCTTGGTAAAGCAGAGAGAGAGAGAGCACTGCAGCAGGAGTCAGGACCTGGGAGGAAACTGACTCTGGGACCTCACTCTCTAGGTTTTATGTTTCCATTAAGGGAGGGGAAAGGGTGTGGGTTGTGCCGTGGTTTTCAGGCGGCATTTCCCGGGCCTCGGGCACCCAGGGTTCAACAGTTCTGAGAAGGGGGACATGCTGCCTCTGACTTTGGAGGTTTTGCAGCCCGAAGATCTGTTCTTCACTTTTGTCTGTTCCGTGTTTGGGATTTGGAGTAAAAAGGTTTTGGGGAAACCCACACACACACATTGGATCTGATGGTCCCCAAAGCCCCGCTTAGCTCTGGCTGTCCAAATGACAAATCTGGCAATTCTTTCCCCCTCTCTTCCCGTTCTTGGTCAATTGGCATTTCTGTAAATGGCAGGATAGAGACACCCCTGCGCTCCATAATGAGTCTACCCAGCTCCCTGCTGCTGAAGTCACTTTCACCAGCACTTCACGTAATTGCTTTGCCTTAGAAATGCCACTCGCTTTTCTGAGTCCACACATCCCAAGGCCAAAGCGTGAGAACTAAGCTTCTGTAGAATTCTTTAGCCGGAGCAGATGGAACATTGATCTCCGTTATTTGCCGATATTCTTGCAGAAGGTTCTGGGTTGCTCTCAACCCTCCGAACGGAGGAAGGCTGAGCCTAAAGCCACAGAACGTATCCTATGCACAGTGTTCCGAGGTTCACTGGGAATGTATTTAACCACTGTGTTGGCCTCGTGGCTTCTCAGGGTTACTCTTGTTGGTCTGGCTCCCTCCAGAAGGGGAGAGACGGACAGAGTGAGAGAATGGCCAGTCTGGAGGTCAGAGGGGGAGACAGATTGATCACACTTGTCGCTGGCTGGGCTCTACGGCCAGGCACTCAGCACGGTGGGCTCTGGTGACATCGAGGAAAGAGCAGCAAAGGAGACCCTGCATCTCTGTGGGACGCGGCCGGGTCGTCCTCCAGCCTCAGTGTCCCGACTCCTAAAATGAGGAGGCGGGAGTGCTCCCCCTCCAGCAGCTGGCTTCCAGGTGCGGCTGGGACAGGCTGGGAGGAATGGTTTCTCCAAAGGCAAAAAGATGGGAAGAAGTGATCCTGAGCAGTCCAGAAACTGACCTCTCCACTCTCCGTTAACTCGCTCTCCTGCGATTTCTTATCATGGCGGCCGTTACTGGTGCAAAGGCGAAGCTGGCAGCAGCCTCGGGAGGAAATTCTGCAGTGTTCGCTGCTGGGACTAGACTCCACCTCCCATTAAACTGGAAGACAATGTTTGAAGACACAAAGTGAAGAATGTTAGCACATCTAGTTAGCTGGCCTTCCTAGGGAGCCCCAGGTTTGGGCTGTGATTTCCATATTACAGGGGAAAAGAGAGGGGTCCCAATTTGATTGACAGATGAAAGAAGAGGCAGCCAGTCCGGAAAAGGTCCCCTTCTGGGTGGACACATCAGAAGGCACAGATGTCTTTCCCAGGGGCGCCCCATTGGGTGAAGATCAAGACCCTCCTGCATTCCAAGGACCTGTCACCCACCCAGGGCTCAGAACCCCCTTGCCTTCTTGGCTGGCACCCCCTCTTTGCAGCAGCCCTACGGGAATTCAAGTTCCACGGGACTGGAGGCCACACCTTCTGCACCATGGGAGCCCAGCACGGGCTCTGACCCACAGCCGGTGTCCAATCAGTGCTTGTGGACGGACAGACTTCCATGCTGGTCACTGTGCTCTGAGAGCTGCTGAGGCCCCCCTTCAGGGACCCCCCTCAGGAATTTCATAGCAGTCAGGTTCACGAGGACAACGACGCTCCTCGCTCGAAGTTTCTCTAGCTGTTACACCACACGTGCTCCGAGGTGACTGCCGATTTCAGCCCTGAGCCATCTGACCGTATGCAAACCTCAAAGCATCTTGCCCCATGAAGCTGGGGGGCAGGGAGGGTAAAGAAGGGGAGAGAATTGGGGAGGAGGCAGAGGGAGTGAGCTGACCTCAGACACTGTCTGAGCAATGTCCCCAGGGTCCCACTCAAGAAAGCCTTCTCAAGTTTTAAGAGGCTCTTAGAGGATAGAAACTGCCCAGAGCAGTGTTAGGAAAACAAGTCAGGGGGTTTCATGCTCTGCTGAGCTGGCCAATTGGAGAAACAGAGCTCTGCATGCTGGCTGTGGGGGAGGGGGGTAGAAGCCCCGCCTCCCGGCATCCGGGCACCCCAGCAGACCCAGACCTGGGTGATTCCAGCCCTGCCCACCCCCAGGTGGTTCTGCCAGCGCAGGGAAAAGTGGAGGTGAGGCCCGCCAGCAGGGAGGGGCTTTGCCTAGAGGTGGTGCTGGGGGTGACAGCCACCCACCCCCAAGCCTGGAGTCGGGACTCAGGAGCTAGGCTGTTGGGTATGGATCCTGCCTGTGCCCCTTAGCGGCTGTGTGACCTCACCAAGTCATGGTGGTGGCCATGTGAACATTTCGGAGGTTAGGGCCATAACCTCCTGTGGCCCTAACACAGCACCCACCTACCGGGTTCAGGCACTGCCCTACAGACCTAATCACTGTCAGTGCATGGGTCCCGGCCACCGGCTCTGCTGCAAAAGAGGAACACCCACCGCTCCGCGAAGGGAGGAATCAACCACCCCCTCCTAAATGCACGGTTCTAACCCCACGGGCGGCGTCTTCCCATCGGCCCTCTCTCTGACTCCCGCTCTGTTCCTTTGGTTGCAGAGACCGTATGAAATCCACTCGGCCACGCCCATCGAGGAGATCCTCAACATGTTCAAGGTGGAGCGTGTCCACTACTCCTCCACGTGGTGCAAAGGCATGGTCGCCCTGCTGAAGAAGGTAAGGGGGCGGCTGCCAGCCTGCCGGGTCTGGCGGCTCAAGGCGCTCAGTGCAGGCGCAGGCGTACCACCGGGTTCGGGAAAGAACAGAATGCCAGGGGTGGCACTGACCAAGTCCGCGGAGCGCTGACGCCATGTCACAGGCGCGCGCACCATCTTGCCTTCAGGACCCCAGAGCGGCTGGATGCTAGGAGTCAGGCTCCAAGATGCGTCTGTAACAAAGCCCCACGCTCCTCACTCCACTACAAACCCCTAATACGCAGAAATAGTTGGTGCATACGGCTCAAAAATGTTTGCTACCCGTGGTCTTCTAAGTCCCTGAGCTTTGAGAAACGGGGCATCTCCTGACTTTTTCCAGGAACTGGAATTTACTACAATAAAGCAGTGGTTCTCCAAGTGTGGCCCCGGGCCCAAGAGCACAGCACAGCACCGGGAAGCTTGTTGGAAATGCAGCTTCCCAGGCTCCACGCAGCCCTTGGGACTCGGAAACCCGGGGTGGGGCCCTGTTGGGTGTATTTCCATCCACTCCATGGGGGGTTGTGAAGCCCGCTGAGTGTTTGGCACAGGCTAGAGGGCTGTGGTGCCCTCCTTTTGAGGCTGGCATTTAGGTCTCCAGACTGGGAATCCTCCGAGAGGCACAGGATGGAGGCTTGCTGGCTGGCACCCGGGCATCTGCAGGAAAAGGATGGGAAGAGCAGCCGGCAGTGGTTGAGGGAGTGTCATGTTCTGGGCCACGCGGTGGCTCTCCTGAGTCCGCTCGGCCCTGGGAGCCCCAGGTTAGAGGTGAGAACACTGAGGCTGAGGCAGGCAGGGTCATTCAGCCGGGGCCACGGGGCTGGCAGAGGGCGGAGCCAAGGTGGGAAACCAGGCTGTCCCAGGTCCGGATGCCAGCAGCTATTGCCTGCCCAGCTGTAAATGACTTGTTCAGGTACCAGTTCGCTAAATTGCTTCTGGGGAGAAAAGCAAGCAGAGGCACCTTGCACTTCCCTAGATTCCTACCTTCAGAGCCCCCTAACCTCTGCGGGGCGCACCCCTCAGGCACACGTGTTTAAGCACTTCTGCCCTCTGCCCGCAGCTCCTGACCAAGGACCCTGAGAGCCGTCTGTCCAGCCTTGGTGACGTCCAGAGCGCGCCCTACTTGGCCGACATGAACTGGGATGCGGTGTTCGAGAAGGCGCTGACGCCCGGCTTTGTGCCCAATGTGAGTGGGGGGGCCGCCCCGTGCCATGCCGGCCCTCTGCCGGGTCCCCTGCTCTGCTCTGAAGGAAGACCCAGGAGCTGGTCCCGGAGGCCCCTGCTGGCCGCGGCCACGTGAGCTCCGAAACGTCCACGTTTCAGTGAGGTTTAGTGTGAACTTGGACCTCAGCTGGGAAGCGTCTCCCCTTGTCGAGGTCCTCGTGGGCACAGAGCCTTCTTCCCGCGATTGCATCACGCTCACCGTGTGCAGCAAGCACCCATTCATCCTGCCGCCCGCCTCCCCACCAGCCCGGTCCACTGAGCACTCACATTCCCGGCCACTGGGTGCGGTTTGAGGTGACTGGAAGGAAAAGTCTTGGTGCCTGATGTCAGGGACCTTGCAGATGAGAGCAGGGCCCCTCAACAGGGCTGTAGGGGACACTGGGGCCAGATGATTCTTTGGTGGGGGAGGGGGGCCATCCTGTGCCTCCCCGGACCCTACCCACAGATACCGGTAACATTCCCAGACATTGCCAGGCAGCCCGTGGGGACAGCTGCCCCCTGTCGACAGCCAGCAGGCTAAGGGTTTGTGCAAACAATAAGCCAATACAAAGGCACATTTAGTGACCCAGAGCTGGGTCCTGGAGGGACAGTGCGGGATCCCCTGGCCCGAGCACAGACATGGGTTCCTACCACTTCTGTGACCTCAGGTGTGCTTGGAGTGGGGTTCTTCACCTAAAATGAGACAAGAGGGATCCATCCCTCGCTGGGGTGGAGTAAACGCCAAGAGGCCCCCAAAGACTGGGAGCGGGGCCTGGCGCTCAGTGAGCCCTCCATACACACGGCCCTCGGAGCGGCTGCTGCACGGCAAACCCGCCGGCGTCTGGTCTGGGCTCGGCTCCTCGGCTGGCCCCCTCAGCACGCTCGCTCTGGGTGTGCCAGAGGAACACGCTAGCATCCGCCGCGGTCCTGCTCCGCCACACTCCGGCCAGATGGGCGAAACCCAGGGATCTCGAGGCGGCCCTTTGCACGGGGCACAGATGGCCTCGAACACCTCCCCGAGGCTGTGTGCAAGACGCCTGGCGACCCTCGGGGCCAGCGCGTGCAATGCCTGCCAGCCTTTGTAGACCTCCCCTGCTGCTCTTCCCCAGCCCCATGCAAGCACACTCTCACACACCCATCCTCACATGCACGCTCACACTTATGCACACTAGTGTGCATGCCACACTCACACATCCCCACGTGTAATCCCACAGTCGTGCACGCATCCGTGCACACTGATGCACACTCACACTCGTGTGTATCCTTACACGTGTGCATGCCCACACTCATACACACTCATGTGCTCTCACACACCCTCACCCTCACGCATGCTCACACTGGTGCTCACCCATGCTTACACTTGTGCACACTCACACACTCTCATACACCCTCACACTCGGGCACACATTCACGTGCATGCTCACACTCGTACATACCCATGTGTAATATCACAGCCATGCATGCTCACATGCGTGCCCTCTCACACCCGCACATTAGTGAGCACATTCACATGCATGCCCACCCTCGTGCACACTCATCTCATGAATGCTCACACTCGTGCCCACCCATACTCACGCTTGTGCACACTCACACTGTCATGCACGCTCACACTTGTGAACACATTCACATGCACTCGTGCACACCCGCATGCGTGCACACTCACACACCCGTGTGTACACTCACACTTGTGCACACTCCCTCTCATGCATACTCACTCTCACACACACTCACACGCTCACACTTGTGTACACCCACAGACTCTAGTGCATGCTCACACTCATGCACACTCATTTCCACACAATCAGAGGCAACTGACCCTGTGTTAACCATACCCAGATGCCTGTAGATGTCCCCTCTGGCCACACTGTTTCGTAGCTGAGTGCCTGTGCTCACGCTCCTTCCTCCTCTGGGGGCCTCCTCTCCCTGTCCCCCTGGCAGGCTCTTGTCCCTCCTTCCAGACAGGATCAAACCCAGGGACTGGCTCATTTGAGGGTCTCAGTAACTGCCTTCTGGAAGAGAGACAAACAGGCATTGTCTCCAATGGGACACCCCCCCCCCAGCCACCCCCTCCTTACCTGGAGTGAATCACAGCCTCTCTGACCCTCCACTGTGCGGGCGCCTGGGTCCATGTTAGCAGTTCCTACCGTTCTGTCACAGTGGGCCTGCCGTCCCTCCCCCCCAACCCCCACCCCCGAGAGCTTCACAGGGCGGGGCCCACTGGCCTCAGCCGGCCTCTGCCTGAGAGAGACTCCCGAGCAGTGGGCAGCCCTGGAAGGCACGAGAAGCCCTCGATGTGTGATTGTCATAAGCGGACGAGTGATAACGGTCCACAGGATTCAGTGTGTTGTGTGTCCTGGGCTCCGTCCCAGAGTCTCCGTGCGTGGTCTCATACGGGCCTCACAACAGGGAGGTGGAACTTATCCACGTTTACTCAGTGAGAAATTAACCTCGGCAAGTCTGTACCCAGAGCCGGCATTAGGATGAATGAATGAATGAATGAATGAATGAATGAATGAATGAATGATGAATGGCAGATAAATCAAGCCAGGAAAGACTTGAGCCTAAAAGCCAATCAGCTTTTTTGGGAGAGGTCTCCGAGCACTTCCAGACTGTGGGTGATATAACCACTGGGCTGTACTGCCTGACGGGACTGGTGTCCCCGGCTGGATCTCAGGATGGACGATGGCCACCTGGGATCTGGGGTCCACGGCCCAGGAGTCAGGGGCACAAGACACCTCCTGACTCGAGTGGGCGGAGCCCCGCCAGGCCCCAGCTGAGGGGCAAGAGGGAGCCGGCTTGGGGAATTGGGCAGGTTTGGGTCAGAAACGGCATTTTAAAATGAAATTATTAAAAATGATATTTATAGAAGAGGTAGTCCTGATCTGAGAATGTGCGTGTGATAAAGTAAGTGGATACGTCAGATTGGAAAACTGAACTGGGAACCCTGGCAAAGCTGGAACCTTCCTGGGAAGGAGGGGGACTGAGGAGGAATGTGGATGTTCGCCCGGGGGGGCGGGGGGGGGTAGATGCGGCATAAATGAACCAATGAACTGTGTCGCCTGAGAACGTGTCGCTTGTCTTCACCAGGGGGGAAAAACGGAAGTGGGGCACCCCACAGTGGTAGCTAATCATTACTTGTTGCACAAAAGATCGATTGAATGAGTGAAAGACCAGAAAGCCCAGTGATGGGTGTGACCACAGCCGACCATTTGCTTTTTCCGCTTGCTCTTAGAAGGGGAGATTGAATTGCGACCCCACGTTTGAACTTGAAGAAATGATCCTGGAATCCAAGCCACTTCACAAAAAGAAGAAGAGGCTGGCCAAGAACAGGTCCAAAGAGGGCACAAAGGACAGCTGTCCTCTGGTGAGCGGATCCCCTGGATGGGGGAGGGGAGGGATCATGGAGCCCGGTGAGCACCAAGGAGGGAGGGAGCTGCTTCCCGCAGCCTCCACATCCCTTCCTGTGCAGTCACTAAAATGCTGCCTCGATCAAGTGGCTTTTCACAGCACAAAACTGAAACAACAGGGGCGCCTGGGTGGCTCAGTCGGTTAAGTGTCCGACTTTGGCTCAAGTCATGATCTCATGGTTCACGAGTTCGAGTCCCGCACCGGGCTCTGTGCTGACAGCTCAGAGCCTGGAGCCTGCTTCGGATTCTGTGTCTCCCTCTCTCTCTGCCCCTCCCCTGCTCATGCTCTGTCTCTCAAAAATGAATAAACTTTAAAGAGAAGTTTAAAAGTGGCACCTGAGTGGCTCAGACGCTTAAGCATCTGACTGGGACTCAGGTCACGATCTCATGGTTCGTGGGTTCGAGCCCCCTCATTGGTCTCTGTGCTAACAGCTTAGAACCTAAAGCCTGTTTGGGATTCTGTGTCTCTGTTTGCTCTGCCCCTCCCCAGCTCCCTCGCTCTCTCTCTCTCTCTCAAAAATAAACATTAAAAAAAATTTTAAATACGGAAAGGATTGCTGTCTATGTGCACATCCGTGCGTGTCACTTACAGGGGCACTGTTTCCTAGTGCAGGAGCCTCCGGTGTCTCTAAGCAGGATTGGGGGAAGAAAAAGCCATGCCTGGCGGGGTTCCCGTGCTGCACCGCACAGTCTTGGGTGCCCTTTGGAAGGACTCTGTGCTGTGGAGGCGTGGGGGTGGGGGGTGTACCTGGACTTCCGTGGCCCCGGACACGTTGGCCCGTGTGCGCCCCTGTGCTGTCTCCCAGGACAAAGTATCACCACTTGGTGACTTAAAGCAACAAAACGTGCTCTCTCACAGATCTGGAGGCCAGAAGTTCAAAGTCAAGGTGTGGACAGAGCTCCGCTCTCTCCCAAGGCTGGAGGGAGGGAGGGTCCTTCGTGCCTCTTCCAGCCTCCGGGGGCGGGGGAGTGGGGGCGCCTTTGTCACTAGCGGCTCTGGTCCCATCCCTGCCCCCTCCCCGCGTGGTGCCTTCCTGTCTGCATCTCTGTCCCTTCGCACGGCCTTCCTGTAAGGACACCAGTCATTGCATTCAGGGCCCATTCTGCTCTGGGATGACCTTGAAGACCCTGTTCCCGAATGAGGTCATGTTCACCATCACCAGGGGTTAGGGCTCTCTCACATCCGTTTGAGGGGCACGGTCCACCCACAACTGCTCCATCCTCCATAAAAAACATTTAAAATTAGATTTTACAATCATATTGGTGTGAAGCTGAAGATAGCTTTCCAAGCTAAATGTTCTTTTTCGTCTGTTTATTTTAACAGAAATTAATGTATATGTTTCATTAAAACATCGGGGTAGCCCCTCGAAGTGTTCCGGGCCCTACGCTTGCCGAGCCGAATGCGGCAGGTGGCCTGGAGCGCACCTGAGTGTGTGTTAACAAGGGTCCAGGAGGCTGGGGTGGGGATGGGTGCTGCGCAGGCATGCAGGGTGCAGCCGGCACTCGGGCGGCCTCTAGGACGAGGTTACAGGACATTCGTCCTTGGCGTCTGATCTTGAAGAGGACGCGCACCTGTGCCGGGTGCTCTCGAGGCTCTCTGGCCCCCACCATCCCCCCTCCCCACCATCCCACTTCTTAATTAGACCCATTCCATTCTAACGTGACTTAGGTTGGATGTGATGACTTTGAACTGAGATGGAGACCAACGGATTCGTGGGCCAGGTTCCCTTTGGCGCAGTCAGGGCTACTTTGGCGCAGTCAGGGCTGCTCCCGGCACGTAGCTCATGCCTGGCTGCCAGCACCTGCAGCCCCATTGAGACCGACCTCTGCTCATCATCACCTCTGCCCTGACGCCCTGGATGGCCCTCCGTCATTTACACTCACCTCTCTGCTCTCTGACAGAACGGACACCTCCAGCAGTGCCTAGAGACCGTGCGGAAGGAGTTCATCATATTCAACAGAGAGAAGTAAGTCTTGCTCCGGCGTCTGCTGGGCAGAGCCCATCCCAGATGACACAAGGGCTCCTGGGAGAACGGTGGTCCCTGGCCCCCCGGAGAAGCCAGCCATGGGGCTGGGAGGGAAGCAGCGGGTGGCCCCGAGTTCTCATCCCGCCTCTGCCCTGTGAGCCAGGTGCCAGCTTCACCTCTCCGGGCCCCAGGGTCTTCGCGGGAAGTGGGGGAGCCGCGCTGAGAGGGCGCACAGGGAGGCTGGTGCAGAGGGGCAGGCAGGCTCTCTGACGGTTCGGTGCCCGAGTTCTGGATGGAAATCGCCCCGGGTCCACAACTGCCAGAGTGACCTCACCCAGCCTCACTGTCAGCACCCACAAAATGGAAACCCCTCCCCTGCAGTGTGGCTGTTGGAGGATTCCGTGAGATTGTGGATACAATGCCTGATGAGTCCTGATGCAAAGACTGCTCCTACTGTTTTTATTTAACGGAGCGAGCTGGTGTGGGCTGTACAGGACCCTGGCGTCGCGGGCTGGCAGGGGCCAGGGCAGCACCAGGCTAGGCGGGGCTTGGGGGCGTTCTGAGCAGGCAGCGTGACCCCGGCCCGTCCGCAAAGACGCAGACGGCTCAGCCTGCATCCCGGCTCGCTGCTGTCAGGAGCTCATCCACCTGGGCCTGGGGGGTCAGCGCAGGATTTGGGAAGGAGTGGGCTCGTGGGGCGGGCCCTGAAGCCCTCCACGCAGGACTGGCCTCAGACCTGTCCCGTTTGACCGATGCCGAATGAGGCCCTGGGCTTGGAGAGCCTATCAGATAAGTTCCCCACCCTCCCGGGGAGCCAGACGGGTCAGTACCAGCTCATGCCCTCGGCATTACCGGGACCGCGACACATTCGCTCCCAGCAGGTGAGAGCAGCTGACGGAGTGCGTGCCACAGAGGGCAGCCCAGGCAGTGGCCCTCACGGCAGGTGCGAGTGTGGCCCGGGAACTTCCCAAGGTGCCGTGCCCGCTGAGTTCTGAGGGGCGAGGACGGGAAGGGCATGGAGCCCCAGGAGTGAGGACAATACACAGAAAGGCAAAACGTAGGGACAGCAGCTGGTGAAGGAGTTTGACCTCCCAGAGCATCATGGGGGTGGGCGTCGGGAAAGATGAGGGGCTCCGTTCAAGATTGTTTGGGTTCCGGCCAGCGGGCTGCTGGGCAGGGCAGGGCCCCTTCTGCGTGGGGTGCTGGCACAGGCAAGGAGCAGCAGCCTCTCATTTGTCCTGGGCGGCACAGCTCTCTGACTCGTGAGTGGGTGCCCGGGGGAGCCCAGACCCGCACACCAGGCCAGAGCAGGCCTCACCACGGGGGCCCACGTCTGTCTGGTCCCCCTGTTCCGGCCGGCAGGACGCTAAGGGCCTCGGTGACCACAGTCCCTCAGACCAGCAGAAGGTGGCAGTCGACATGTGGGTGCTTTACGGTCCTGCCGTGTCTAGGGCTCGTGGTCCCTTCCCCAGCCTAGAACCCTGGCCCCAGGAACTTCTGGTCAGACCAGCTTGGGCACACTGGACCAGGACTCCAGGCAGCCTCGTTCTGGACCCTTCCTCCATTCAAGCACGGACCGAGGCGGCCTCAGAGAGGACCCAACACGTCGTGCTGCACTGTACCGTGGGCCAGACACGCTTCATCTGGAATCCAAAGAAGTCAAATGATTGCCTTTTCAATGAAAATGGAAGTGGGTTATTCAGGGGTCGCATCTGGCTGCTCTTAGCAGAAACACCACCATATAGTGGCTTCAACCAGTAAGATGTTCCTTCTCACGTGGAAGAGTGCGTTGATCAGGGAAGTAGAGTAGGATCGCCCAGCCGTGCCGAGGACCCTAAGAGATCTGGGTCATGCATTTAAAGCGAGGCTGGTGCAGCTAACAGGAGTTGGCAAAATAAAGAAAGAGAGTAGAGCCGTTTTCCAGATGGGGCAGGGGTGCAGCGGGGGAGTCCGGCATGGGCACGTGCGGAAGCAGGAGGCAGGAAAGCAGAGGGCCGGCTGCAGGGGTTGCTGTGGGCGTGGGGTCGGACCTGGGGTCCCTGCTTGTGCATCCCTGGCTCTGCCCACCCCTGCCCTCCCCGGGGCCCTGAAGGCTAGCTCCCCCCTGCTGTGTGCAAGTATGCGGATGATGGGCCTGGCTGTGTGCCTGAGCCCCGTGTGGACCCCTCCGTGTCCAGCCCCTTGTCTGCTCCACGATGAAGGTGGGAAGGGGGCCGCGTTGCATCCACGGCCACCTGCTCTGCTACGGTCCTCATCTGTGCACGCCAGTCCTGTGAGGAGTCCGTTCGTGAGCACGGTGTGCCCCGACCGAGAGTGGTCCTTTAAAAAAATATTTTTTAATGTTTATTTAATTTTGAGAGAGAGACAGAGTCAGCGCAAGCAGGGGAGGGACAGAGAGAGAGGGAGACACAGAATCTGAAGCAGGCTCCAGGCTCCAAGCTGTCAGCTTGGGTTCCGACACACGGCTCAAACTCAAAGACCATGAGATCATGATCTGATCCGATCTTGGTTGCTTAACCGACTGAGCCCCCCAGGTGCCCTGAGAGTTTTCCTTTTAAACCAAGAAAACGATGGGACCTGTGTGTCGCCCGCCCCATTCTGCAGCCCTGTTTCAAGCCCCTGCAAAGCAGGCACATGAGCAGCTGTAACATTGACCCTTCCGATCCGGCATCAGCCAGTGGCAGGTGGCCTGACTGGGTAGGGGACCCTGAGATGCGGAGCCAGGCTGCCCTTCACACTCCCTGGGGCCTCAGCAGCCTCTGCAGCCTCCAGCAGCCAGCGGCTGTCCACTTTCCTTCTCTGCAGACCAGGCCGTCGGCTCACAGCGCACCGGGCCGGCTCTGTGTGCGTAGTCTCAGGCTGCTGCAGTGCCCACGGCTGTGAAGTGAATCAGCAGGAAGCGCCGTGGTCACAGGAGCGCACGTCACAGTCCCCAGGGAGAGGTCAGCAAAGCATCCGACTTGGGCTCAGGTCACGATCTCACGGTTCATGAGTTCGAGCCCCGCATCGGGCTCTGTGCTGACAGCTCGGAGCCTGGAGCCTGCTTCCCATTCTGTGTCTCCCTGTCTCTCTGCCCATATTAGAGTAAGGGGCCTGCAATACAGTAGGACTTGCGTCCTAGAAAGAAGAGGCTGGAACCAACCTGGCCAGCGCTTTGATTTCAGACGCCCGGGTTCCGCAGCCAAGAGGCAATACATTTCTGTTGCTGTAAGCCCCCCTCCCGTGCCCCCTGCCCCAGACACTGGTGGTGTGTTACAGCCGCCTTAGGACACGGACACAGTACCCTCTGAGTCGGAAGCTGAGAGAATAGGCCTGGCGAGCTGCATTTCAACATGTTCTTGGTGTCCTTCTGATTCCTGCTTTGAGAACCTTTGCTAAGAGAGGCCGAGGGTGCCCAGACTGGGCCTCTTCTGGTGGGTTCTGAGCCAGCCACAAGAATCCCGATCTATCACTGCAAACCTTCCCACCATCTGTCTCCCCTGCTCTGGGGTTGGTGACCCGCATCTCTGAGCTCTCATGGGCTTCAGGGGCTCCGCGAGCCTCACCCCTGCCTGGCTGCCTGGCCCTGCTGTGTGCTTCAGCAGCCAGATCGAGCTCGTGAGCAGAGAAAAGGTCCCCCCCCCCCCCGCCACATGTGAAGAGGAAGCCGTCCTCGCATGCGACGCGCAGGGACGCGGGCATCACCGGCTGCTGGAGGAGACTCTCATTCAGCCCTTTACCAGACGTGCCCTAATGTTGGCCTGGACCCTGAGATGCTGGCGTGCAGACGTGCACCGGCCACCGCGGGGCCGTGGAGGACATGCCCCAGGTCTGACCTCTCTGGACTTCAGTTTCTAAACCAAGAGCAGAGTTAAAATTAGCACTGCCTAATACTCTAGAAGCACAGCGTCATTGCTGGTTTATGGTCTCATCGGGCCAAGCCAGGTGGGCCATCTGCTTCCAGGGACTGGGCCCGGGGATCTGAGGGCCTGGCTGCTGAGGCTCCCAGGGGTTTGAGAACTGCACCGTGGGTCCTGGCCCCCCATTTCTGGCCGGAGACTTGAGCGCAGTCTTTCCCAAAGGTCTTTTCAATGGGGTTTGGCAGAGTTTTGCAGGGTAAGGAGCCCCTGGTGAGAAAGGAGTTTCGGGAGCTGTATTTTCCATCTGTGTCCTCTTGGAAGGGAATCAGCATATTTAAAATCATGTGAAAGCCACGTGTGGAGGCCCTAAAAGTGTTATATATTTTTAAAAATGTGATGCTTGTGTGTTGTACTTAATAATACGGTGAATGATGATCAGTGACCATGGTATATGATGTTACAGTTTCTGAACATGTTTCTTTAATCCAGATTGGTCAACCTCGGCCCCCATCGACCTTTGATGGCCACTGACATGGGCTGTTTGACGTGGGGACTGCTCTGTGCTTTGTAGGATGTTTGCCAACACGCGTGGCCTCTGCCCTCAAGACCCCAGTGGCACCTCCATAGTTGTGGCCGCCCACACTGACCTCAGACCCTGCCTCATGTTCCCCTAGCAGGCAAGTCGCTCCCATTTGGGAGTCACAGCGTCCCTCCTTACTTTCCACACTTTCCCGAGGTGCATAGGAGTATTCCCAGCGTCTGCCGCTCTGAACTGGGACACGGAGGATTTGGAATCTAATCTTCCATCCCCTGGAACTCTGGGCTCTTTCTGCTGCGTGTGTTTTCATCTAGCTCTTCCGGAGATGTTTACTCAGCATCTCCCGGGAGCTGGATGCAAGCGGACATGGCGGGAGCAAGACCCTGTTCTCATGGGGCTCACGCTCTGGTGGAATGAGCTTCAGGACCCGAAGGGAGGGGTACTTCCCCTAAGTGGTGTCTTTGAGGCGTCTCTCCAGCGTGTCCGGTGGCTTGCATGGAGCGGATGCCATGACGGCACATTTTCATTGGGCACCTGCTTGATGTGAGGCCGTCTGTACGTGCATCTTGTGCCCAAGGGGCTTTACTCCCCGATGGAGCAGGGGAAGAAGGGCAGACACAGGGAATTAAGGGCACGTGGCTAAGAGGGTCGGGAGGCCTTGGAAGTCATCCGGCTGCAGAGCCCAAGCACTAAATCAAAACGGACCATCGCCCTGCACATTCAATGTTGAACAAGGAATTTCCACCAGCTCTGTAGATGTTGGCCAGCCCGGACATTACAGGCGCAAGATCGTACAAATGAACATGACAGCAGTCTGTCCTCCTGTCCCATCCTGAGAAAACACAAGAGCGAGCCACTGCAGGCTCATCTGAGGACGCAGAGGAGAGGCTTGGACCAAGGCCACAGAGAGATGGACAATCAAAACATGATTAAAGTTGGGCAGAGCCTCCAGGGAGCCCCTCCCCGCCCTGCCAGGCAGTGAGATAGGGACGCTCTACTGTGGCCTTGAGCCACTGTGGGGATGGAGGCAAAGAAGCATGAAGCTGTGACTCATTTCAGGCTCGGGAACCGCATGAATGGGGCAGTCCCTGGCCCTGCCGCCCTCGGGGCTATGAACATGGGGCAAAGTGGAGTGGGGGGATCCCAGTCTCTCTGCGCCCGGGGCTCCGCATCAAGGGCTGGCATTGACTTTAGAAGGTCTGTGCCATTCACAGAGGATTTTGACTCCCTTCTGATTTCTTCCCCACGGGGAAGGCAGGAAAGGGTCGTGGCTTAATCAGTAGAGGAGGAGCCCTCCCCCTGCTTTGCTAGGAAGAGGTGAACGTCAAGGACCCGCCTTCCCAAATCAAGGCCAGTGTTTTCCGGTTCTCTCCAGTCTTTGAGATTCCGACTGCATGGTCCAAACATCACTTAGAGGTGAGCACAGACAGGAAAGGGAGCTAACCAAGAGCGGAGAGCACCTCTCTTCTAAACCGCGGGGCAGGGAGAGCACCCTGTGGCCATGTGCTTGTGTTCCGTTCTCATCACGGCTCTATTCATAGGATTTTTTTCTACCACAGAGAAACCGATAAATGCTAACTTTGGCTCCCGTGGCATCTCTGAATCTCAGCAGAGTCTCGAGGCTTTACTGAGGCAGAGGAGAAGAGCACCGGCGACCGTGTTAGGCCTTCTGGGATCGCTGCCCCAGGAAGCCAGCTGGCGCTTTCCCAAAGCCCAGGAAGAGGGCCAGGGAAAATCAGCTCAGCGACCTGGATCAGCAGGAGGACTTTCAGCCACGACTGAAGACGGCCCAGCAGGTGCTGGGATTGGAGAATGCTGGGAGTTGCCTGAGAACTCTAGATCAGGAAATCACATGGGTGGCGGGGCCCTCTACTGATCCTGGGGTGTGTGGGTGATGCGGTCCGTTGAGCGTCTGACTCTTGATCTCGGCTCAGGTCATGATCTTACGGCTCATGGGTCTGAGCCACGTGTTGGGCTCTGAGCTGATGGTGTGGAGCCTGCTTGGATTCTCTCCCGCCTTCTCTCTGCCCCTCCCCCACAGGTGCTCGCACGCTCTCTCTCAAAAATAAATAAATAAACATTTTAAAAAACTTAAAGGGCTACTGATCCTGACACATTGACCCCAGCCAGTGAAAGGCCCTGGAAACGACAGCATGGAGGGTGTCCAGTGGGCTAAGGGATGACACACGGTCCCTCACAAATAACTTCGAGTCCACACAGCCCTGTTTCTCTTAGAAGCAAGTGCTCTCGCTGGTCTGCCCAGACTTCGATTATTTAAACCCGTCTTCTTTGACCTTCAATTAGTTCTCCATAGTAAAATACGCCCATTTTGTGTGGGAACATTTACAGGTCCTATTAAGTCCTTTGTGAAAGGAGGCTGTGTATAAACTTGAAAAATTACAAATAAGATCTAATGGCCCGCTTTGAAGTAAACATTGCTGTTGTTTTAATCCTGGCCTAATTTTCTCTCTGTGACATCTAAGAATCTCACTGCCAGCCAATTACATGAAATCATACTGTGTGAATATATTGAAACCGTGTTATATGCCACGCACCGTGCTGCATTTATATTTCATCTAAAGTAAATCCTCACCATGACCTTGATTTGTAAACATTGACATCCAGAGACAAGGATTCTGGTCAGTGTCAGTGTTTTATAGAGATGGGATCCCACAAAGTCTGGGGTTTCTCAAACTTATGTTCCTTCCACTGATTCTCACCTTTAACTTTTTATAAATGTCGAGCCTTTAATGAAAATATCCAGAGGAAGCAAATGAATGGTACCACTTAGAATGCATGTAAGAAACGGAATATACACAATAAGATGGTCTGAAAGAAGCGCTTAGAGGCATTTTCTGTTAATTCCCTCCACACTGAATCTAGCTCTGTGCCACCCTCAGGATTCTTATGAAAAAAAAATCCTCATGTCCTCCAACTGAAATGCCTCCTTTGTAGGTTGCGTTGTGTCCCCCAAAAGGATATGATGAACTCCTAACCACCCCCCAGTACTGTATCTGAAAATAGGGTCTTTGGAGGAGTAACCAAGTTAAGATGATGTCAGACTGGATTGGGGTGAACCGTATATCCAACGACAGGTCTCTCTAGGGGAGGGACATTTGAGGACAGATGTGGCCACAGTCCAAGGGTTGCCAGGGATCACGGGCAAACACCGGAACCTGGAAGACACCAGGAAGGATTTACCCCCAGGCCCCTGCAGACACGTTGATTTTAGACTTCTGGTCTCCGGAACTTCGGAGAATATATTTCACCCAGGTGCCCGCACTTCACCAGGTAGCCATGAGAAACACACGCACCTTCCAGGGACCAGTCAAGGCTCTGTGCCTGGTAATCATTAACCCTTGGCTCCTCCCAAATTTTAACCAAAATTTTAGTGCCTATTAGTCTCAGAAAAGTTATTTTACGAATAGTGCAAAATAAAAGTTGTAGTGAGTTTGAAAGTATGGACATTTGACGTGTAAATGAATTAGTGAAATTTTAATACATTTAATAACCATACACATATGTGCCATTGCTTCACCTGGAAATATGTGGTCCTGGGAGATCACAGAGACAGATACTAGCATAAATGGTGAATTCTCAGAGACCGACATGGCTGCTAGGGCTGGAGATCAAAAGCAAAGTGCTCCTAGGTGGCTCAGTTGGTTAAGCATCCAACTCTTGATTTCAGCTCAGGTCACGATCTTGCACTTCGTGGGTTCAAGTCCTAAGTTGGGCTCCACACTGACCGGGAGGAGCCGGCTTGGGATTCTCCCTCTCTCCTTCAGTCTCCACCCCTCCCCTGGGCGTGCTCTCCAAAGAAAAAAAAGCAATGGCTTAGGTGAAACTAGACTCCTGCTCATTCCTCCTTCCAGCGAGTCCTGCTTTTCTGCACATTGAGGTCATTTTCTTTTACGGTAAACCAGTTCTTTCCACACAGTGGAAGACACAGTGCAGGGAGCTCAAGCCTGGCAGCTCTACCACCAAACTCAAGAAAGCAGACAAGAGAGGAAGCTGAGGGAAAGTCACCAAGGAGAAGATTTTCCAGATCTCAAATTGAAGAATCCCAGGAAATGGCTCTGATTGGCCCAATTGGGTCAGGTGACATTCCCTGGACCAATCAAGTCTGGCCATTGGCAGAAGACTCAGATTGGTACTGCTTACATCAAGTGCCTGTCCTCACCTAGTCAATAGCTAAGAGGAGGGAAGTAAAGTCTATAAAAAGGCATCAGCTCCTGTCCCAACCGAGTTGTGCAAAGGTAAAATAAGGGCAGTGCTCTCCAGTTGGAAATTGGATTGATAGTGTAGAGTTAATTGAGTCCAGGAGAGGAGAGAATTCAGGTGTTGAGGCAGATGTTGAGGGCTAGGGCAGATTAATAAAGAAAAGGCAGATGGTTCCACTTGGTTTCCCATCTGACCTCCTCTTCTTCTGGGCGCATGAAACATGCTGACCGTGCATGGATGGGGGTGGGAACGTTAAGTGGACAGACAGGGCTGGCTGCCCAGGCAGAGAGGTGAGCAGCCCCAAGGTGGACCCCTCACTCAGGCCCCTCAACTGTCAGAGTTCATTCCTGTCTGGAGCCACAGTTTCTCCATGGCAATTTTGCAACTCAGACGCAGACTGAGGCCACTATTCCCCAACAGACCAGTGTCTGGACCTCCAGATCCCCTCTCTGAGCCTACACCTGACCTCAGTGGGTTATAACAATGAGGGTTTGTTTCTTATGCACACCATGTGTCTATGGAAGGTCAGTTGGGGGCTGGGTGCTCCTCCCACATCACCACCATCGTCCTTATCCAGGACCCAGCCTGAAGCAGCATCTCTGAAACATCTCAATGACTGAGGAAAAGAGACTCTGAGAGGGTCTGGCATCACCACTGCTCCAGTCTGTTGGTTGCACTTCTACTCATACTCATTGGCCAGAAGGAGTCACACAGCCTGCCCAGCCCCAAGAGCCCAGAAGCCAGATCTTGCCAGGTGCCTGGAAGTGGGAAGATCAGAATGTTTGGTGAATACCATTAGGGACTGTCCTCCACAGGCTGCTGGCTCAGGCCTTTCTTGTGCACGGAAATCAATGAGGACCCAGCAAGTCTCACCCGTCAGCTTGCTCAGACACAGAAGATCAACCTCACCTCTAGACCTAGAGAGAAATCTGCTCACCCAGGTGTGCAGGAAGAAGCATGTGGCTGGGAAGGCGGGAAGAGCAGAGTCCTCCATTTGAGCCTGGGCTCAGGTCTGGAAAGCAGTGTGATCTACCAGGAGCTGCTATATCTTGACGGCCCTTTCTCCTCCTCACCAAGGGCGCTGTTGATTCTTCTCCAGAAGATAGATGCAGGCATTAAATGAGGAGGTGTCGAAGGAGAACACACCCAAAACATCTCAATCGCCAGCGCACAACGACAAGGCCATCCCTTCCCCAAGCCCATCTATTTTCAAAGGGGTGGAGAGAGGGCGAGGATAGTAAAATAATCCGATCCATTTTGCTATCTCACAGCCATGGTGTAGTGGACGCCTTCCAAAGACGCCCTCAAATACATTTGCTTCAGGCAATAGCAGATAAAACAGAATTTTAATGCTTCTGGCCAAAGGCTGTTATTGAATGTGTGAGATAAGAATTGCCTATGAGACGATCTTCCCAGAAAGTGATGCGGTTTCAAAGGAGAACAGCCAGTTACACCAAGATTTTATATAAGGAAGAGACATCTTGTGGGAGACCAGAAAGATGTGGGTTGTTTTTTTTTTTTGCTTTTTATTTCCAGTCCAAACCTGGAGGAAATACTCCAAGGAGACTTTAGTTGGAAACTAAAGACTTTAGTTGGAAAATCCCTCTGCTCATACCTACAGGCTAGTGCAGTGGACTGGGGCTTCCCGGAAGCCACCGTGTTTCCACCTGGATGCCGGAAGAGAGTGGAAGAGGACCAGGGCCTCCTTAGCTGAAACAGTGACCTTCTTGCATTCCCAGGTGCTTGAGGAGATGGCACGGGAAGGGCCTGGAGAATAGATGTCCCCGCTTGAGTCCCGTTGCTCCTGGGGTTTCCCACTGGCTAAGCTTGCTGAAGCCAAGGGCTTGGGCGCCTTTGACAAGCATCCCCCACCAAATCAGATTCCCAGGCTCTGGGCTGGGCAGAGTGGGTCTGGGGGACAATGGGAGATGGTCAGCCCAGGGATTCTAAGAATTGAAGCCACGGAATAATTCCAGAAAGCACACCAATGGCCAAAGGGGAACAGCTGTCACACAGGAGATTTCTCAGTTTCAATTCTAGATGGAAGAAGTTCCTAAGAGTCTGAGCGATTTCCCCATGCTGGGGGCAATCTTTGAGGGTGGGCGGCAGGGTTCTGCTAAGAGTCGTCTCTGCTAGGGATGCTAGAGAAGGAATTCTTGCAATGTACACACAGTGGCTTTCTTCCTTTCCATATCCACCTCCCAACCCCAACCCTTTGTTCGGCTGAGCATGTGCTCTTCCAGAACTTTCCTGGAACTTCACCTCTGGTTTTTATGAGCCACAGCAAAGCAGTATACATAATAGCTAAAAGCACAGGTCCTGGTCAGACTGACTGGTTTTGAATACCGATCCTTGCTAGCTCTGTGACCTTGGACCTCACGCTAGTGTGTCAGTCTCCTCATCTGAAAAATGGGATGTAAGTGCCGACTTCCT
The DNA here is from genome assembly GCA_004023785.1 of Mungos mungo. NCBI lineage: Eukaryota > Metazoa > Chordata > Mammalia > Carnivora > Herpestidae > Mungos > Mungos mungo. The sequence goes on from PISW01009451.1 coordinate 33,860, forward strand.
AGGGTGGTTGTTAGGACAAGTGAGTTAAAACATGAGAAGTACTTAACCACGTCTGCTGCATAATCAGTCCACACAACACAGCGTTGGCTAATATAATTAATTACATGCAGAATTATCAGCCCATACCATTAAGTGCTGGGTCAAACATGATTTTGCCTTCATTTTTTTAATGTTTATTTATTTTTGAGAGAGAGAGAGCATGAGCAAGGGAGGGTCAGAGAGAGGGAGACACAGAATCCGAAGCAGGCTCCAGGCTCTGAGCTGTCAGCACAGAGCCCAATGCGGGGCTCGAACCCACAGACCGAGAGATTATAACCTGAGCAAAGACAGTTGCTCAAACAACTGAGCTACCCAGGTGCCCCAATTTTGCCTTAATTTTTTAATTCACACACACATGCACGCATGCACACACACGCACACATGCGCACACACATGTGCATGCGCACACAGACACACGCGTGCACACACGCACACACACGCACACATGTGCACACGCACACACTAACAACCTGTCCCAACTCCCTCAAGAAAAACAAGCTTCACGCACGTTAACTCAGGTGAGTTGTTGCCCACAAGGGCTGTGGCTCACTAGTCCTGCAAATGGCAATCAAGTTTGTGCCCAGTGAGGACACCTGTTGTTCACTGAATTATCAGTGGCCTTCCTTCCCCTTTGGGATATTGACACAGGCCTGCCAACCTGGGCAAACACCCTGCTGATGAAGGTGGGCATTTATTCCTTTGTTTGGCCCACCCATCCCTCCGGCACATTGCTTGTGCACTGGGTGCTGTGAAGACACAGATGGCCCTTTCCAATGGTGAGAGACACGTAACAAGACAAGAGACCCGGTTCCGGTCTCCAGGTCCACGTCCCGGGTTTGTGGGCCCCTCTGCACTCCGCCGCGACTCCTGGGGCTGGATTCTCTCCTACTCAGCCCGTTGTCCTGTTTCACCCACTTTCTGGGGCCTGGCCCTCGGCCACTCCGTGCGTGCCCCATCCCAGTGCCCTCCACTCCTCCACTTCTTCTGCCCTGCCTCCTGCCCCACTCAGGACGTGGCCTGCAGAACCATCTCTGGGGGCCTCCATGCTGGAAGACGGTCATAAGAACGATGGCAGGCAGTTAATTTTTACTTCCTGATCCTCAGTTTCCCCATCTGTAAAATGAGAGTATCTCCACATTGTGATCATCATCATCGTAAAAATAGCTGCCCTTTGCAAAGTTCCTGCTGCAGGACAGACAGAGGGCACACAGCAGTTCGTCTTCTCCCATCCCTGTGCTACAGGCGAAGAGAGAGAGGGGCTTGGAGAGGTTGGAAGGCCCAGCCGCTTGGCCCGTGATGGCGAAGCTGGGCCTCTGATCTGATTCTGCCGAGACTCCTAAGCCTGCGCTCTCCCAGTGCGCCCCTTTACCCCTCCATCCACCTCTCCACACAACCCAGGAAGCACACGCGTGGACAACTAGTGGGATGATGTCAGTAGGTGTGAAAGCCCTTTCACGTGGGTTTTTTTTTCGAAGCTGACGGCCGAAACGGAGACCTGGCTCTGCGTTGGAGGCCAGACCTCACCCACGGAAAGTCCGTACCGGATGGATGTTGGGTACTAAGCTGACTCCATCCTGCCTGTGTGAAATCGCTTGATCTGAAATTACATTGATTGCTAACCATTTTATCTGACTCTTCTGAGATGCTTCGCCTTTGAAAAACGCCTCCAGCCTGATTTATTATGAATTTTAATGTGTGTCCTCCTCTCCTTGGGTGGGGTTCACTATCCCAGACTGCTTCCTTCCAGCATCTAATGGTGGAGTTCGGGAGGCTGAGGGAACCTGTGTCTGTCACTTGGAATTCTGGCCACAAAGCTGACAGTTAATTTGATAAGTTGGCTGAGAAAATTAAATGTTCCTGCCATTGCGGAGATAGGCAGCCAATTTGCATCAGCAGACTTGAGCTCTTCCTAGGAGGATATGTAAAATCCTTTTTCATTTCTTCCCGAGTTACAGATGAAACCGGGCTGTGGGCTAGTCCTAGAAGCGGGCTCTCAGGGTCATGGCCGTAGTGGTTTCGTATCTCTGTCTTGGTTCACGGATTCCTCTTTGAGCAGCATGAGCCTTTCTAACTCCTTGAGAGTGTGGGGAAATTATTCCATGCTCTCTTCTCTCCAGGTCCAGACTGAATGGCACACGACTCAGTGGAAAGAGCTTGGGTCTTGGAGAAAGATGGCCCTGGGAATCTAGCCTCCCAAAGTCACGCAGCTCGTAAGCGGCAGCCCTGGGGACAAAAAGAGGCTGCTCTAAGCCCATGCCCCTGGTGCTATGCCACGCCACTTCCTTCCAGTGGAGACTTCACCATCGTGAATGTTCACTGTTTGCTCTCCGTCCTGCTTTGCAGCCCCTTCCACTGTGAGACACAGACAGTGCTAGGGGAAGGGTAGGGGATGCAGGGGTTGGTGGGTGGGTGAGTAGGTGGAAGGGTATTGAGCAGATGGGTGGGTAGCAGTGATGAATGGAAATGTGGGAGTAGGTGGATGAATGCACAAGCAGGAGGGTGGTGGTCGGATGGATAGATGGGTGGGTGGACGGTAGAGGAATAGGTGATAGATGGGGCTGGGGTGGGTGTGTGGGTGGATAAGGAGATGGGGGTAAATTAGGAGATCAACAGATCAGTAGATAGTGAATAGATGAAACGGCTGGATGAATAGGTGAATAAGTAGATAATTACATGGATGAGGAAGCATGGATGGACGTACTGATAGATGCGGAGATGATCAATGGATGAGGTAGATGGAGGGGTGTTTGATGTGTACATGGGAGGCGGGTGGCTGGATGGTAAATCAGTAGGTGGATGAGGGGTGGACAGGTAGGTGACAAGGGGTGGGTAGGAGGGGTTGAGGTGGGACAGATGAGTGGACATTTGGAAGTGGATGGGTGAATGGATGGGTGGATAGATGTGGGGATGGATGGATGGATGGATGGATGGATGGATGGATGGATGGATGATGGATGGATGATGATGGGTGGGGTAGATGAATAGGCAGATGAGTAATTAAACGGGTGAATATATGGATCGGTGGGTAGAAAATGGACGGACGGTGGAGTGGGTGGAGAATGGGGGAGGAGTGTTGGTGGGTGAGCAGGGGTGCAGATATAGTTGGAAGAAGGCAGGCTGTGGTGTCTCCCAGAACTGGAGTCGAATCCCAGCTCCACAGGCTCTAGGTGGACGGGGATGCCTAGAGAAAGGTCCTACCTTATTGATTCAGTCATCTTGATTCACAATGAGTCTGATGGTAGGTTTCCTAGGGCACAACCCATACTTCATTGAGTTCATGCTGTAGGGTCCGGTACTCATGGTCACAGCGTTTTGTGTATGACACTCCATAGAGGAGGGAAGACTGGAAACTGCTGGTTCTACTCTTGAAACAACTCTGGCCAAAAGAAGGGGCCCAAGTGCCTAACCTATCAACTCAGAGAGGATGCTGGTCCACATGGTAATGTTCTGTTTCTTCTACTTTCTGTGCCTTACCTCACTCGTGTCCCTTCATTTCAGATCTCACTACCCCCATTCCAGACAAATCCTTAAAGCCCCGCTCAAATGCTGCCTCCTGCAGGAAGCCTTCCCTGACCCACACAAGATTTCCAAATCTGTCTCCCTCATCTGCTCCATTCTTTATTATGCAACTTCTGAAGTTTTATTTTGCGTTATAATTAGAGAAGGACTGGCGTCTAGAGACAGCCATGCTACCTGGGCTGTGTCTGAGCATTTAAAAGAAACCATTAATGGGATTCGTCTTTATCTTGTGATACACCTAGAGAATTATGTGGCGTTACAACTGTGAACCAAATAGTCCTGCTTTGGAAGTGTGGGCATCTCCCACTTAGTTCCTTAGCCATTTGAGTTTCCAAGTTTTCCCTAATTTTTGCCTGATTTTCTTTCTGGAGGTGCCTGAGAGTGTTTCTTAGAATAGAGGGGAGGAGGGGTGCCTGGGAGCTCAGTCCGGTTTGGTGTCCGGCTTCAGCTCAGGTCATGATCTCGTGGTTCATGGGTTCAGGCCCCGCTTCAGGCTCTGTGCTGACCGCTAGCTCAGAGTCTGGAGCCTGTCTTTGGAATCGGTGTCTCCCTCTTTGTCTCACCCTCCCCTGCTCACGCTGTCTCTCTCTCTCTCAAAAATAAATAAAAACATTTTAAAAATTTTAGAATAGAGGGAAGGTTCCCAGGAAGTCTGGTCACCCCTCTCCTCATACTAGACTCCCTGCTCCCCACCCACTTTGCCCTCCAGACCCCAGCCCACCCTCTGGGTTGCTGACACCTCCTTCAATAGGATGATGAATTCGAGTCCTGGGCCCCTGTCCCAGATGCGCAGCAGGAGAGCTGCCAGCCCCGGGGGCCAGAGACCGCACAGCTGCTCCTCGGCCCCGAAGGTGGCCGGACGGTAGGAGGCAGAGGCCACCGAGTTTTCCGTCTTAACAAAGCTGTGTTGTTGCTGATACTTCAGCATTACCTGAAGTGCTCACCCCAGTGCTGACATTATCGCAAACACTAGAAAACCTCACTGAGCATGCGTGTGCGCTCACGCACACAACTGTGACCTGTCCAGGCTGTGGACTGTGTTGCGGTCATGTGCCTGTTGGCTGAGGAAAGCGGCTCTTTCATTTACATCTTTCACAGGCCTGCACTCTGTTGGACAGAAGCTACTAATTTAAAAAGTAAATTCAGGGGGCACCTGGGTGGCTCCATCGGTTAAGCATCTGGCTTCGGCTCAGGTCATGATCACACGGTTCGTGGGCCTGAGCCCTGCATCAGGCTCTGTGCTGATGGCTCAGAGCCTGGAGCTGCTTCCGATTCTGTGTCTCCCTCTTTCTCTGACCCTCCCCGGCTCACACTCTGTGTGTCTCTCTCTCAAAAATAAATAAACACTAAAAAAAATGTTTTAATAAAAAAATAAAAAAAGTAAATTCAGGCTGAAACCTGCATCCTTCAGAACAAAAAGAATTGTGGCAATACTGGGTGGCTCAGTCAGTTTAGCATCTGACTTTGGCTCAGGTCATGAACTTGCAGTTCAGGGGTTCAAGCCCCGCATTGGGCTCTCTGCTGACAGCTCAGAGCGTGGAGCCTGCTTACAATTCTGTGTGTCTCTCTTTCTGCCCCTCCCCTGCCTGCATTCTGTCTCTCTTTCTCTCAAAAATAAATAAACATGAAAAAAATTTAGGGGCACCTGGGTGGCTCAGTCAATTGAGTGCCTACTTTGGCTCAGGTCATGATCTCGTGGCCATGAGTTCGAGCCTCGAGTCAGGCTCTGAGCCATCAGCCTGCTTCAAATTCTGTGTCTCCCTCTCTCTCTGTCCCTCCCCCGCTTGTGCTCTGTCTCTCTCGCTCTCAAAAATAAACATAAAAAATGTTTACATAGAAATTTAAAAATTTAAAAAGAGAGAATTGTAGCAATATTATGGTTTCCAGCCGCATGGTGGATGTTTGACACACCTGCTCTCTGAGCCCTTAGCCTCCTGCCAAGTGAATGGTAGAGAGGGAAACTGAGGCCCAGCAGAAGACAGCAGTGACCCACGGGCCCGAGTAGCAGGTGTGGAGAGCTGCGTTCTCCCTGGTCTCAGGCTTCTCCCTCCCTAAAGGTCTCCGCTTTCCTTTTTGCCTGCACCACGCACAGAGTGACAGCTCTGGGACAGGGCGTGAACCTGAACTTGCAGGTCACAAAGAGAAGGATCCTGTGGGGGGTGACCAGCTGTGAAGAAATGCAGTGCTGAGAATCACACCCCCCTTAGTTTGTCGTGAGCCATTTTGTAAGCGGGATGCTCATCCGTTTGGATATGTATTTGGGGAAAAAGTGGATCCGTGGCCACTGCCCCGTCTGGATGGCAAGCGCCGTGAGGACAGAGAAGACGACTTTGCTGGCCCGGGTCACCCCTGCTCCCTGGCCCGGTGGCTGGTACGTCAGTGGGCATTCCATACATACACCTGAATGAATGCTGGGCGGGGCTAATCACCGACACTGTTGCAAAGCACACCCATGATCTCCCGTGGACAGGGAGTCATAAGGCAGGAATCATTATCCCCATTTCACAGACAGGGAAACCGAGGCTCTGAGTGTTAAGTATCTCCCCGGAGTGCACCTGCCCAGGCTTTGACCCCAGGCCCGCCTGGCTCCAGGGCGCCACCCTCTGGGCCTTCGGTAGCTGTGCCTCCCAAGCCCGGGGAAGGCGCGGCCGGAAGGCTTCCCAGTTGCCCTGTTTGCCCAAACACATCTCCCCGGACATCCGGCCACCTCCCTCCGTTCTGTGCCCCCGACTCAGGTGTGTGCTGTGCTTGTTTGCAGGCTGAGGAGGCAGCAGGGGCCGAGCGGCCAGCTGGACGCGGAGGGCCGAGCCGGGGGCCAGGCCCCGGGCAAGCTGCAGGACGGGCGCAACAACAACATGCCGGGCCACGCCTGCTCCGGGGGCTGCCGCAGCTAAGCCGGCGCCTGCGGCCCAGGAAGGGGCTGCGCGCGGCCCGTCCGCCCACCGGAAGCCCCTCTCTGCGCCTCCGCGGCCCCTGCCTCACCCCTGGGAACACCAGATGCACCGAGAGCCCTGGGCTTGGAGCTGGGCGGCCCGGGTTCTGGTCGCAAGTGCCCGACGGATTCTCCGTGTGACTTGGGACAGCCTTGCCCTTCCTGTGCCTCAGTTTTCCGCATCTGCCAAAGGGGTTAACACAGCTCTCTGTCCCACTTCTACGAGGTTATTGGGAGAAACAGCTCTCTGTCCGCTAACTGCAAGGTTATTGGGAGAAGCCAAATAAGTAGGAGACATGCAACATCTGTGACATTTACGAAATTGTTTACACGGGCAAAAAGGAACCTTGATATTCGAAGTGCACTCCCATCCCGGAAAGCAACCAAATCCCCCGCCCCTACACACACACACCAACTTTGTGAACATGGGAACGCCATTCCCAAATCCTGGAGCAAAACCGGAAGTGTCTTCGTTTGCCTTCTCCGGCAGGCCAGTCTTTCTGACCCTCCAAGGTGGCCGGGCCACACACCAGCCCGGCCCCCGAGGTCCTGATGCTGTTGATGCTGCGGGTGAATGTCCGCCCCTATCCACAGAAGACTGCCCCCCCCCATGTAATTCCAGCAGGTCCCCGCCCCACACCCCACACGGGCGCGGCAGGTGGATGCCCTTGAGAAGGTCAAGTCGCTGACCATCATTTTGAGAGTTCCTCCCAAAACCCAGTCCCCGGCCAAATTTTGAGTCCCCATCTCCCTTCTGGGGGTCTTTCCTGGGAAGGGTGTGAAGTGACTTCCTCAGCATTTGTCTTTAAGAGGGTCCCCAAATGCCACTGATGGGGTGGCTCTGCATCGAGGAATGAAGACGCACGGGTGACCAGCAAGTTCAGTCTCGGAGGACAGTGGACTCACACAAGGCACAAACCGCTGTGGGACCTGAACAGGGAGCACTCTCGCCCCCTGGGTGGGGAGACGCCATAGCACCGGGGACAGAACCTCGGCGTGGTGCCAGGCTCGCGTCCAGAACCCAGCCCTGCTGTTTACTAACCGGAAGACCTTAGGCAAACTGCATAATCACTTCTGTGTCATTTCCTTGTTTCACGGTGGGGATGAGGAGTCCGGCCTCGCAAGGCTGGTGCGGGATTCGGCAGCATCCCGTGCGTCACGTACCCAGCACACAGCACTCACTGAATGGTCGGCACGCTTGTCCACATCACCATCACCGTTTGCAGAAACTTCCCCGAGTCACTCATTTGGCAGGTCACTTGCCGTAGAAATAAGTTTGGTGGTTTGGATTCCTCGAACTTTTCTTCCTGGAGTCTCGAAACCCCGTCCATCCCTGTGAACGTTCCACTGTGTTTTTATTTTTCCTTCCAACTTCCGGTTTTTACTTTTTACATCATCGATCCATCTTCGGGGGCTGTCCACGTCATCTCTTTGATATCTTAAGAGACGTTGTAATGGAGGGTGTGGTTTTCCATTTTTAATCTTAACAAAGGAAATGCTCATGATTTTCCTCCTTGGAACCAAGCCTACTCCATGATTATGTCGCCCACGTCGGTCTACGCCTCTTTCACACTCGTCATCCTCGCCCCCCGCCGGCACTGTCCTGTTCTCTCCAGGAAATCACAGGGCTGCTCCTCTCTTCACTGTGACCCGGGCAGCACTTAGGATTTCTTGCTGGGCTGAGTTCATGAATTAGGGGGCAGGAGCTGGAGGTAGCCCAGGAGACGCTCGATTTCCTGGCTGTGTTTAAGTCGGTGTTGTTTCTTGTTCAGAATAAACTATTTCTCGGATGTTCCTTCTTACAACTTTATTCTTATTCCGGGTTGGTGGGGAAGGGGGTCATGTTCCTCTTAGAGTCAAAGGCTCTAGTTGAATTGGACACATAGAGACAAGAGGTGAAGGACACCAAGTTGGTGATGTGTTTACTCACAATGAAATCAAACTTGATCACAATTTATATTATTATTATTACTATCATCGTAATTATTCTACACTATAAAGGTGCAATCCATTTATTAGAAGAAAAATACAGAAAGTTTTCCCCCTGCCTCCCTGCGTTTGCCCACCCGGTGATCCCTGCCTGGGCTGCCTTTCAACTCCCATCTCTGCACATCAAAATACATGCCTCTCCAGGTCAACTCTACCCCCTCCGTGATGTCTTCTGGTCTCCTGACCGCACTGACTCAGGCCAGATGTAACCTCTCCCATGCACCTGCTCATGCATTTTCACTCACTGTCCTTTGTCCCTTGGCTCTGACAGCCATTAATTGCACAATGAGGCTACTTTTGCCCATAGTTGACCTTGCCTTCAAGCCTCTAAGAGAGACCAGGTCTTATGGCTGTGGCTTGTCCCACTCTCCGCATTCCAGTCCCAACTCTGCGTGACTTGTAGAAGATAATCAGTAATTTTGGAATGAATGGGATAACAGCAAGCCTAACGCTAATTGGGGTGCAGTGGGCGAAGCTTCGCTTTGGGCATCCTCCTGTCTCCCATCTGGCCCCACTGCACTTCCTGGGGTTTTTCTCTTCACTTCCCAGCATTCCCAGAAGCTGCCCTTCTCCCCCCCCCCCACCCACCCAATGGAGTACCCAGTCCCTACCCACCCCCTCAGAGCCATCTCTCCTGAGTTTCAAGTTCCAAAAGAGTTTTTCCTTCTCCCTCATTCAAACTCCCATTCCCAGGGTACATAGCCCAGCCCGATACTGGCGAGGAAGCAATATGATTAGAGAAGTTTGCACCAAAGCAAGAATTTTCATTAGGATTGGGATTTGCAATCTAGGCATAATAGGACAAGCTGGAGACTAGTGGTGTCAGCAGGGGTTCCTTGGCTCCGTGCAAATACAGCACAGGCTTCCCGTGCCAGTGAGTGAAAACGGTGCGTATTTAGAGTAATAATACACCAAAGCTGGATGGTGGGGATCCCTTCCTGTTTACTGGCAGATATTATAGTATCTGTCCCAAACCCTCCTTCCCACTCCAGGTTCTGAACCCCATCAGGGGAGGCTGTGCTCAGCCGGCCCCCAGCACAGAACGGCCTTTGGGCAGGTTCTCAACGGATGTGGGAGGAGTGCAAACACTCCCACCTCGTCGCCCAGTTCTGGCCACATTTAGGAAATGCCTATCACTCTGATGATTCAGCCCATGCACCACGTCCCTCACCATTTCCTCTTCCTCCCGAGAACATGAAATCATGATGAGGCCTCTCTCGTGTTTAATTACCGACTGTCACAAAGCACCCATAGCTTTTTCTTCCTGGGTGAGCACGGACAAACATGATTAGTGGATTTCCCTCTCGGCGTCTCTGCACTTCGTCTTGATTCCCCGTCCCCCAAACACACACTTTCTACTCCTTCCTCTCGGCAGCAAGAGGGACACATTGCACGCAGGCCCTTCCCAGGCATCAGTGCCACCATTTTGTGTCGTCTTGGTTCTAGGAAGCTGTCTGAAGAACCGCGCTCTATACTTAAGGGCATTTCCTAATAGAAACTCATTTCACTTGTCACGCTTAGCCAAACATTAACAATTAAAGGGGAGAGTAGGGTGCTCTCTGGGCAGGGCGAGAAATCCCTGCATCTTGCTGTGCTGACAGCCCTTCACCATGTCCCCAACTCCCATCATAATAGGTTCTCAAAGAAGCTCATGAAACAATAGCAAAATGGGAATCAGTGAACAAGTGACCATATCAATACCAAAGCCCCAGTTCAGAGCCCTGTGAGAAGCTCAAGGTGAAAGCCAGGATCAGGGTCTGAGCAAGGCCCTCTAGTCTTCTCAAATATTGACCTTGGCACCATCCAATCAAGGACGCCAAGCACAGCTGCTCCAGCCATTCGTAATAGTGGCCCCATCGGTGACTCAGATTCTAACCATTCAGAAGAGAAATTCCTCTTTCATTGTGGGGAAAATGGGAAGGGTTAGTCACAGCCATACCTCACAGAGGAGAGTATGTGAAAATCCCCTTTGGGTCGTCCTACTCTGTCAGACGCCAAAATCACATAAGCCCAAGTTTTGCTCACTCGCCTTCTCTGCATCTCTTTTGATAGAATTTCCCTACTCTCACCTGCTTACCACTCTTGGAGGTCACAACCAGGATGTAATGGTGGACCTGCTTTTTCGTATTATGTTTTATGTCTGTACCTCTGGAAGAATGAGTTTCATATCCTGTAGGTTGTTGCTAAGGTCTTTTTTGCAAAGTCCCAAAGGTATCAAAGAAATCTGGCCACCTTCCAAGAAGAGCAAATAATTCAACATGGGGCAAGCAGGAAATGACACTGCTGTAATAGGGTGACTTGCTCTTTCCCACCACTTACAATCCACTGGGCGGCTGCCGCGGTGACTGGGAATGATTCAGCTATAGGCCACTTCATCAGTCTGGGTCCCAGAGTGGGGACACGTGTAGCAGAGCAGCGTCAACCCACGACGGATGTGTGGCGGGTGTAGGCCTTACTGTTTTAAGGCACGGAGCTTTGGGGGATATTTGTTACTGTCACAATCTAGTCTATCCTGACTGGTTCAGTGCTATTGCCTCTCATCAGTCTTGGTCTCAGAACAATGATTCTCAAGAACAGAGACTTAGAAGCTGGAGGAGAAGCAGAGTTGTCGGAAAGACCAAGAGGAAGCCTGCTGATTCCATCCGGAGCACTTCGGATGCCCTCGTGGGAGCTGGGGAGCCGGCCGCAGTCACAGTTGCCACCTTGCTCTCTGAAGCTGCAAGAGCTCCCCCTTCAGCTCCATCTTCACAGACACACGCTGTGCTCTTGCCCTCCTTTGCACCCTTGCTTTTCCAGCTGTTTTATCACCTTGCTCAGCTCCCAGGGCTTCATCATCTCATAGTTTTGGAGCCTATGGCCACCTGTCTGAATCCTCTGTATCCCTTGGTACAAATTCCCCAGCAAGAGAGTGTGACTGGTCCAGCTCAGGTCAGAGGCTCCTGGACCAGTCAGGCGAGGCTGCATGGGCACGAAGGAGAGATTAGAACACAGCGACATCTACTAATGGCTTTATTTAGCTAACAGGAACCCAAGAGCCAAGATTAGGCTCATTTTTAATAACTGCATGGGGCTGAGTATCTGGTGTTGATCTTATCATCTAATTTAACATTTTTCCTGTTTCTTGTTCTATCTTTTAAAGTATATTTTTATATGGTTGGGTTTCTTCCATATAAGCTACCTCAAAACCTTTGTGGAACAGATGAGCAGGAAATAAATGCAGAGCTCTTGCACATTTGCTCGTTCATTCAGTAAACGCTTATTGAGAAACCGACATGTGGTAGACATTGTCCTGAGCACTGGAGACTCAGTGGAGGGAAGCTCCTGGCCCTCATGGAGTCAATATCCTCAATGGGGGAGTCAGTCAAGGAAACAGTAAGAGATAAAAATAATTCAAGTTGAGGTGAGGGTAAGCAATGCAGTTAACAGGGTGCCGCATGGAGGGGGCTACCCTGGCGTGCTCAGCGAAAGCCTCCGATGTCAGCATCTGCAGGTTGAAAAAGAATCAGCCGTGGGATACCTGAGTGGCTCAGTCAATCGAGCATCTGGCTCTTGGTTTGGGCTCAGATCATGATCTCACGGCTGGTGAGTTAGAGCCCCACATTGGGATCCATGCTGGCAGTGTGGAGCTTCCTTGGGATTCTCTCTGCCCCTTTCTTACTCATCCCCCAACTCTTTCTCTTTTGAAATAAATAAATAAGTAAATGAAACAAAACAAAACAAAAGGCCTCAGCCATGCAAAGAGATGATGGATGATGAAGTATTCCAGGCAAAGAGAACTGAATGGGCAAAGACGCTGAATTAAGAAGGATCTGGATTATTCCAAGGAAAGTAAAGAGGCCAAGGAGGTTGGGGCTTGGCGAGTGGAGTGCAGAGTGGTACAAGATGAGGCTGAAGAGACAGGAAGGACCAGATCACAGAAGTGCTGGGGAGCCACAGGGAGGGGTTTGGATTTGTGCAATGAGATGCCCTTGAACTGTTTGAGAGAGGAGTGTCAGCTGTGCAGACGAGAGACCATGGGGAGTGGGAGCAAGGGTGGCAGCTGACAGGACACAAGTTAATGGATGGGCAGCAGTCCAGGAGAGATGCTGCAGCCTGAATCAGGGTGGTGGTCCCGGAGATGGGGAAACACGGGTGGATTCCGGATGTTTCTGGGGGACTTGAAGGACTGGATTGGGGGGTAAAGGAAGGGGGATGACTTTGATCTCAAGATCTCAAGGCACTTGGAATCTCTGAGTCCCAGCTGTAATTCCTCCAAGACCCATCATGGTGATTCCACCAAATCCTGTATTTGTTGCTCCTGCGCCTGGCATACAATGCACACTCGGGGACAATTATCCTCTCCTCTCCTTCCTCTGGATGCTTTGTGTTAGGCTCATTCTTACCTGCTTCTCTTTCTGGTGAGCCACCCACCACTCTGTAACCTGCCCCTCACACACACGCGTGAGTACACACACACGCGCACACTTTTGGGGATACACACATCAGACACATGTAAAGGACATCTCTAAGAGATTTTGGAAAGATATTTTTTAAAGGCCTCTTGTTTGCAGGAGGATTTTTCTAGAAGTATATGAGTTTGCTTTCTGCTATGAGCAACAGCAAACCCAACTTCAACCGCCTGACACACAAAACAGCACTATCCTGGACAGTGAGTCCAGGGCCGGGGACGTTCCTGGCACAGAGTGGTCCACAGATGGACAATAGCGTCAGGGACCCAGGTTTTGTCCACCCTTCTACACGGATATCCCTGGTGTGCTGACACCATCTTCAGGCTGCTGACCCCACAGCTGTGCACGTCCTACCAGACACAAGAGCATTCAGGGAAGTAGGATGGATCCTATGTTTCTGGAGCTTTCTTTCAAAGAAAGGAAGTCTTTCCCAGAATCCCCCAAACTTCCCCTGATGTCTTGTTGGTCAAAGTTTGGTCTCATGCCCATCCTGGACCAAGTGTTGGCACGGGTGAGGGAAGTGCTGTGAGTGCTTTAGGCTGCAGTAAGCTGCCGATGGGGTCACTTTTCTCTGCGTGATGAAGCAGTGAGCGACATGGGTGACCAAAAGGGAAAGTCCATTAGGAAAAAGGAAGGGAAAAATGGATTTTGACTTAGCACATGGCTCTTTGCAAAGGGAAACCCAAATTTCGCTGGATTTGAGAAAAAATATTATAGTTTTATTAGTGATAGCCCTACACAGAACTTCTTTTTTTTATTCTTAGCATTTATTCATTTTTGAGAGACAGAGAGAGACAGAGCCCAAGCTGGGGAGGAGCAGAAAGAGAGGGAGATCCAAAATCCAAAGAAGACTCCAGGCTCTGAGCTGTCAGCACAGAGACTGATGCAGGGCTCGAACTCACAAGCTGTGAGATCATGACCTGAGCCAAAGTCGGAAGCTTAACTAACTGAGCCACCCAGGTGCTCCAAAACTTTATGGCTGTGATTTACTAAAGAGAGACAAGGGGAGCAGAAATAGTGATCTCATATTCCATTCTTCCATCTTAAAATTCTATCTTATGAGGGGCAGCTGCATGGCTGGTCAGTGGAGTGTTGAACTCTTGATTTCAGCTCAAGTCATGATGTCATGGTTCATAGGTTCAAACCCTGCATCAGGCTCTGTGCTGGCAGCTCAGAGTCTGCTTGTGATTCTCTCTCTCTCTCTCTCTCTCTCTCTCTCTCTCTCTCTCTCTCACTCACTCCCCTGCTTATCTTTCTCAAAATAAATAAATAAATATTTAAAAATATTTTAAAAGTTTTATCCTTGAAAAGAACTAGCTCATAGTCATTTGTCCTCTGCAGTGACTGTCTGTAAATTGTAGGACTTTAGAATGTTAGAGGTGACAGACAGTGCTGACAACCAGGGCAATGGGGAACTGGCATCTGCTGAGAGCCTACCACCTGCCAGGTCCCGGGCCAGCCACTCTGCCCAGGCTGTCCCGCTGGATCCTCAGATCTCTGCAAGGCCAAAAGCATTAACCCCTTTCCAAATGGAGCAAATTGGGACCCAGAGAAATCCCACTGTAGGGCATTTTCCCAAATCACAGCATAGCTTTCCATATGATGAACTGAAAAAGTGCCCTTATACATCTCCAATTCTAAAAATGAGTTGGAGGGAGAGGTTGCCCTGACATTCTCATCCCCCAAGCCCAAAGCCTAGAGAATGCACCAAACTTGGCTGAGATCCTAATTTGCCCCTAATGAAGAGCAAGTGGCCAAGAGCAGATTATGGGCAAGTGTGGCCGTCATCCTGGAGCTTGGTGCCCTGGACCTGGAGACTCACTTCTAACAGAGAGGGCATGCAAAGGGAAAAACGGTGATGTGGAGGAGAAACCTGACAGATACCACCCACACCAGGGGATCAAAGAACACTTTCAAAAAGTCACGTTGATATTATGCAATACTGATAGGTTGTGATGAGGAGGGCACTTCATCCTCTCTCAATAGTTCCCCCAAATCCATAACTCCAGCTTGTCGCAGACTTTGAGTCTACAGTTCTCTCTTGTCCAGCAAGAGAGCAGGTGCAGGATTAAACGCGAGAGAGGCTAATGTCCAGGAGGAGACAAGAGTTCCGAGCAAGGGTCCTTGCTCCGTTTTTATTAGGATCAAAAGACTTACAAACATGATGGATGTGCGGAAAGAGACAATGAAACAGTGAACATTTATTCATATGTGTGAGAGAAGGGGGATTTCAAAGATATCCCGTGTGAGGGTTTAGGTCAATACAAAACAAAACTGCAGCAGATGGCTGTTTATGGCAGGCACGAGGTGCCGTGCTGTTTATCTTACTCACCTATGGGAAAAGGCAGATAGAGCATGCTACCTCAGGCTCAACAAGGCACCTTTCTTTAGCTAATTAGTTCCGCTCCAGGCAACTTCACCCTGGTGCCGTCTATAGCACCTGTTTATGTATTCTGGACCTTCCGTCCTGTGAAAGCAGGTTTCTGCTTTTATACTATGCTGCAGATGCTTTTGCCCTGTTTACCTAATTCTTGGATGCTTTCATCCTAAACCTTGCTAACCCATTGGTGCAAGCTCAGAGAATTCCTGAACTTATTCCCCACATCAGTATAGTCATTAAAAAAAAAAAAAAAAACACGAGACAAACCACAGCTGAGGAGCTTTCTACAACATGCCTGACCATCACTCGCCAAACTATCATGGCCATGAGAAATGGGGAAATGTCACAGATCACAGGAGACAAAGGAGATATGAACTAGATGAAATGGGGTGACCTCGGTTGGCCCACGGACCAGAGAAAGGACTTTAGTGGAAAATTGGTGAAATAAAAATAAAAGCCTATAGTTTAGTTAATGGTAATGTACCAATGCTAATTTCTTAGTTTAACAAATGTTCCATGTGTGTGTAAGATGTTGACATTAGAAAGAGGTAAATGGATAGTACACAGGAGCCCTTTTATGTTATCATTGAAGGTCTTCTAGAAATCTAAAATCATTATTTAAAAAATGTTTAGGACACCTGGGTGGCTCAGTCAGTTAAGCATCCAACTTCGGCTCAGGTCATGATCTGATGGTCCATGGGTTCGAGCCCCACGTCGGGTTCTGTGCTGACAGCTCAGAGCCTGGAGCCTGTTTCAGATTCTGTGTCTCCCTCTCTCTCTGCCATCCCCTGCTTGCTCGCTCTCTCTCTCTCTCTCTCTCTCTCTCTCTCTCAAATAAATAAACATTTAAAAATTGTTTAAATGTGTAAACACATGTTTACAAAAGAGTTAGGTATCAGCGCCCCCAGCATTGCTACCCCCACACCCACCTCACTAATTGCTGCGTTTTCTTCCAAACTGAAATTGGAGTTTCACTTTCTAAAGAAACAGAAAAGCCCAAAGAGGGTAAACCTCCTAATTGCAGATAACTGGTGCTTAGAGTAGAGTTTACCTTTGGGAGAAGGGGCACTCTGTCTCTCTGTACCAGTGCATACAGACTGACATCAGCCGCTGGCCCACAGGTGAAAGCCAGCCATCCTTCCCTCTGTGGGGGAAGCTGAAAGACCAAACACAGTCACACACACCCCGCAGGAAACCGTGGAGGCCCCTGACCCGTCAGCTTGACCTTCATTGATAAAGCAGTAGGACAGGCGGCAATCAGCAGACCCTGGGGAACACGGTACTATGGAAGAGGGGGAGCAGGATAAACACAGACGCCCCCTAAAGGAAACCGCCCGCTCGGAGAATAGCAGAGACCTTGGAGGATTGAATTCGTATCTGCAGAGAGATTCGAGATAGCATTGCAGCCATAGAACGCGAGAACGAGCTTTTCCGAAAACAAGGGAAGAATATGGAAGAGTTCCTGGACATGAGACGTCATTGCCAACGCAATCGACTTAATGAAGGGCTGGAGGAGTGAGTGGAGGACGCCGCCCAGAACGGGGAGGAAAGAGAATCTGAGCCGAGTCAGACGGAGAGGCTGTGACACCCGGGATCCGTCACTGCGACGACAGTGAGTGTGCAGAGAGGTCCCTACACGCCGAACAGCCTGCGGGGCACCTGTGCGCACACACACTCACACACACACTCAGACACACTCACAGAGACACTCACACACTCATACAGACACATTTATACTCATACAGACACATTTATACTCACACACTCACACACACACTCACACAGACATACAGACACATTCAACCTCACACACTCACACTCACACACAGGCATACACTCACACACACTCAGACACACTCACAGAGACACTCACACTTACATACACACTCACACTCACAGACACACATTCTCACACACATACAGACACACTCACAGAGACACTCACACTTACATACACACTCACACTCACAGACACACATTCTCACACACTCATACAGACACACTCACAGAGACACAGAGACACACACTCACACATGCATACAGACACATTCACACTCACACACTTGCACAGACTCACACAGGCATACACTCACACACACTGACACTCTCACATACTCACACAAACACATTCACACTCACACACTCACACAGACTCACACTCACACACACAGGCATACACTCACACAGACACATTCATACTCACCCAGACACACACTCACACACACAGACACACACTGACACACACACACATACAACTTTTACAACCCAGTGAGGTGGATGCAGTCACTTCCTATTTTACAGACAAGGAAACTGAGGCATGGGAGGAAGAGTGACCTGTGGAAGGCACACAGCCAGTAAAAAAAAAAAAAGAACAGGACCTCAAACCAAGGCCAGAACCCTTTCCCCCCCTTGGCTACTTTCACAGCTGGTCACCAAACTACTTGGCTTCACAGGACATTATATTCCTAGAAACATAATCAGCATAACTGTGTTGGTTTAAAGATTTTGGAATCAAACCACCGACAAAGCACAGACGCCATCCTTACATTTAGTAAGGAGAACTGATGGTGGCCTAGCTGACAGAAGTCGGACATGCAGCTGTGGGGGAGCAGTGGGGAGAACCCACAAGGTGCTAATCAACTTGTTTCCACAATGAGAGTCTACAGGCAAAACTGAAAATTGATAAAATAAGGAAAAGAGCTTATTAGCATCCTCACTACCCTCTGGGATTACATCTCATTAGTATAGTTTATACCCACTATATATGTATACATACATACACGTGTGTATATATGTATATATTACATCTTTGACATTATAAAGTTAATGGGGGCAGATTCAGATTCTGAGGGGCAGGAGCTTACAGAACTCAGGGAACATCTTTATACCAAAATGAGTACAATATTGCAAGTTGAAAATTAGGCTCAGAGCTTTGGAAGGAGCCTGAGAAATTAAACAGCCCAAGGCTCACATTACTGTCTATTTACCGTCAGTCTCCCTCTAATCAATCCATAGGCGACACTAAAATATGAAGAAAACTAAGAAGGCAGAGAAAGTGGATCATAGAGCAAACAGACTAGATTCCTTATTTTTCACTATAAAGGGTAATGCAAATACAGTCTCAACAAGTGCAGTCTGAAAAAATGGTATCTATATAATTACAGTAACACATGCATATATATGTATGAAATTGGGTGATAAACAATCAGAAGAAATAAAAGCAGAATGCTTAAACGTTATTTCTGCCGCAGGAGGTGCAAGCCTTAACCTAGAGATGGTGTAGCGGTGATGGGGAGACTTTTTCCATTTCATCCCATTCCACACTGTTGAACTTCCTTTCTTTTTATTCTTGTGTATTGCTTTTACAATTGTAAAAGACATCATATCAGAGACCCAGGAGCACCAGATCCTCCTCTCCCGGCCACCTCCACAGGAGCCCTACAGGCTGCAGGGAAGGCCAGACTGGGGAAACTTGCTGCCAGCTGGGGTGACGGCCCCCAATCCCAGGATGACCGTCCTTGATGCTTCCCATCCAGACCACGCTGTGAAAGTCTCTTTCTGTCCAGGTGAGGGGACTTTATAAGAGAACAGACGCAGGCTTACACTAAGCTTGTCTTGTCACTAATCTCTCTCACTCAAACCTGGGGTTGGAGGAAAGCACAGAGGGCATCTTCAGTGCCCAGCCCAGAGCCCCTTGGCACTCTCTGATCAGCCCTGTGTGTCATCCCCAGCACCCTCGTAGGCTTTGCTGCAAGGGGTTTGCATCTGCGACCTTCACAGGATTGCCTCTGATGACTGGATCTTCCTTGCTGCCATGGTTTTCTGGAAGAGTAGGAGCCCACCCCTCTGCCCCATAGCCAATGACTGACCAGTGAGGGAATTAAAAAGCCTGTACCTTCAGGGCGCCTGGGCGGCTCAGGTGGTTAGGCATTGGACTTCGGCTCAGGTGAGTTCGAGCCCCATATCGGGCTCTGTGCTGACAGCTCAGAGCCTGGAGCCTGCTTCAGATTCTGTGTCTCCCTCTCTCTCTGCCCCTCCCCTGCTCACACTCTGTCCCTCTCAAAAATAAACAAACATTAAAAAAAAAAAAAAAGCCAGTACCGTCACCACGGGCAGGACAAGCTCTGAGATGTTAACAACGCACCACTCAAGACCAGACAGGTGGGCGTTATACCCGGATCACAATGCCAGACCTCCCCCTTCCTGACCCTTCCAACACCCCCTAACTGAGACTTTTCAGAGAACTTTCTTTTAATGCTTATTTATTTTTTAAATAGCACAAGCTGGGGAGGGGCAGAGAGAGGGAGACAGAGGATTTGAAGCAAGCTCTTCACTGACTCCAGCAAGCCCGACTCAGGGCTTGAATGCATGTACCGAGGGATCATGACCTGAGACAAAGTCAGATGCTCAACCAACTGAGCCACGCAGGCGCCCCATCCAGGAGAACCTTCTTAATAAATCACTTGCACCTGAATCCTTGACTCAGGCTCTGCTTCTGGGAGAATCCAACCTAATGGGGGGAAAAGTTACAGGAATACAGTGGTGAACCAAAAGTCAGAGCACCCCCTAACTTCAGGAAGCTAAGGGAGAACTATGATTTCATTGATTGGTGCCGACCCTGCACCAGAACTGAGGAGAAGAGGCCTATGTTCATGGATGAATTCTGTCGGGCAGTGGAAGGTTGGAGATTGCGTCAGCCATCCTCCATACGTGCACATCCCCAGGGACCACTCCCCCCTCTGCTTCTCAAAGACACTGCACTCTCTTCAGGCATGGGGCCTAAGAGAAAGTGTGGTGGGGTTGGAGGGCAGGTGGCCAGCCAACCCACGGTTCCCCTGGGCATCCTTGTCTTGGCCCCGATTCTCTTGAGAAGAAGCACATGGAACTCAACATACAAACACGGCTCTCAGTTGGACAGAGGTCTGCTTTCCTGTGTCTTCTGAAACTCTGCCTTCAAGAAGTAGGGTTGTTTCCGATGTCTTTGTTGGTGAAGGGTTTTTATTTTTTTAATCTTTCTTGAGAAAACAGAACCGAGCGTCAGAAAAAGCTGAAGATGACAGGCTTGGAGGATGAAAGCTGCCTTTGCCCACCCTTCTGCGCTTTCCTGACAGCTCCCAGCTGGGAGAAACCAAAGTGACGGATGACAGAAAACACCAGAGAAGAGAGGGGTGGGGGCAGAACGGTGACCTCATTCCACCTGGAAGTTTCTCTTAGGGTCTGACTTGACCAGATGCCTCCCCACCCAGGCGTCCCCGCGGGGAGTGTGCCTCGGACCTCGCCCGTGACCTCCCTGGGTCCGAACAAATCTGAGACACATTTTTGTTTTCCCATTTAGAGATTAAAAGCTGAAAACAGGGAGGGTACGCAACCTGCCTGATGCAGTTCACTTCATAAAAGAATCTGGATCCAAACCCAGATCCGTCCGCCTCAAAAACAATCTGTTTTTGGTGGATGACAAATGTCTCAGGGGTTTGGTTTCGTCCCCGGTCTCCTCGTTTTCTACCTGGTCAGGCAAATCCTGTGAGGGGTAAATGGGGTGACGGCCCCGGGGAGACCTGGTAATGCTCCTGTCGTTTCTAAGGTGCTGCTCTCACCGTCCCTGGCACGTGGGTGCTGGTGGTGGCGTTAATGCACCCTTCCGCCTTCACCGCTTCTGCTCAGACGTCCACACCAGCCTACCTCCCAGCCAGCCACGATTTGCTAGCTTTGCAAGGAGAAGTTTATTCCCCGCTCCTGGTATTCCCACAGGCAAGAGAACTTCTAAGGCACGTCCCACCAATAAAGGTACGAGAGCAGAGTCTGGCTTCTCTCCGCCTCATCCCTGAACTGGGCAGGCTTCCCGGGGACCAGAGTTGCCCAGGGTG
The DNA here is from genome assembly GCA_004023785.1 of Mungos mungo. Taxonomy (NCBI): domain Eukaryota; kingdom Metazoa; phylum Chordata; class Mammalia; order Carnivora; family Herpestidae; genus Mungos; species Mungos mungo. Next base: position 55,031 of record PISW01009451.1, read on the forward strand.
CACCTTCCGACAGTACCACCGATGGGGGCCTGGGTTAAGATGTGTGAACTGCTGTGTAATGTGGGGGGATAAGGCAGGAGGAAACCCACGGGGCCACTCAGCTCAGGTGACAGACCAATCCAGCCTTAAAGACATATTCTCATTGCCGTCTGTCACACTTTGGTGGCTTGATTCATTCACAATTGGGTGTCAATTTTGTCTTCGAGACACCTACAAACTCATCGTGATCTAATTTCAATTTAAGTTCACCTCCCCAAAGAGGCTCTTCCCTTATGTCTATAGCCTACAACGATCTCACCTACCTGTGAATCTTGATAGCAGCAGACCTCCTATTTGTGCACCGACATACACCGGGAGCTCGGAGCCGGCTAGGGGAGGTGCTCCCTCGGGCTGAAGGCCTATTCTAAACGTCCTCTGGACTTCACCTGCCACTAGAAGCAGTAGGTGCTCAATACATGATTATAAAATAGGAGCACCTCGGTGGCCCAGTCAGTTAAGCGTCCAACTCTGGGTTTTGGCTCAGGTCATGATCCGAGTCATGAGATCAAGCCCCAAGCCAGGCTCCGTGCTGAGTACGGAGCCCGCTTAAGATTCTCTTTCCTTCTGCCCCTCCCCCACCTCATGCGTGTGTGCGTGTGTGCGTGCTCACGCACACACTCTCTTAAAATAAATGCTTATAAAATAAAATAAACGAAGAGCTTAAAACTTAGAAACGTTCTCACACAGCTGTTTTATGCCGCCCTGCCTCTTTGAATAGAAAATATTAATCGAAATACGCGTTCCGAGCTTATACATGATGCGTGGATGCCCTTGACGGTGACAGAAATGGGAGAACTGATGCTTCTAAGGACGGCCCTGGGCCATCCTATTCAAAATTCTTTTCATTTTCAGGATCCATCAAGTTCCCTGCGTTTGGCAGTAACTTCTTGCTATTACACGCAATTCAACGGAAGTGTCAGTCCTTCCCTACGACAAGCCCCGGGCTGGGTATCAGGATTCTCAAGCCGAGCAAATGAAACCCCAAGGGGTTAGGAGTCCATTAAGTCTCCGATGCTTTATTTTGCTGACGACACTGATTCAGCAGCCTGGGGGCCCAGGGGCCTGAACACCTTCCATGGCTCTTCCGGAAGACCCCGTTCTCTGGTCCCTCCCACCCCCCTGGCTTGGCCTTTCCCTAGGATCGCTCCACTCCCGCAGTTGCCAGCAGGTTCCACGGGACTCAGGTTGCCAGACATCTGACCACCTCGAACAGTCCATCCCTATTTTAAAAAGCGGTTTAGACGTCTTACGGTCTGAGTTCCGTGGATGCCATCTTGTGAATCAGATCTCCCCAATTTACAACCGTTGACAATGCCGTCTGACCGGTGTTGCGAACCTGCAGTGAGCCTGCTGCCTTCACGTGCTCTCCGCCAGGCTTTGCTGGGTCGTGCACTGTCTCAGTCCCTGCGCGCGGAGGCCCCCGTACCCTGCTGATGGTGGGCCGTGTGTGCAGACGGCCAGCACGCATGCGCACTAGCTCATTAAGGTCTCACGCAAACCCGGCGAGGGAGTTACCATAATTACCTGCGCCGTTTGCAGAGCCTGAGACACAAGGGTGTTCAGGGATTTGCTCAAGGTCACGAAGCTGTGAAGGAGGGGAATCGGGTCAGCCGGCACCAGGGTCCATGCTTTGACCCATCGACCACATGGCCTGTCTAGTGACCAGTGAACTGAGTGTCAGTTTCATTGAGGCATAAGGAAGCTTGTCCAAGGTGTTAGGCCGATTGTTTGGAGACCCAGAACCAGTAGGATTTGTGTGTGTGTGTAGATGGAGATGTACTTTAAGGTGACTGGCAAGTCCCGAATCTGCAGGGAAGACAAGCAGGCTAGAGACCCCGGCCAGAGGCACTGTTGCAGTTCAAGTCCAAAGTCGACCTGAGACAGAATTCCTTCTTGTTTAGGGAGGCGTTCAGTCTTCTGTTCCATTCAGGACTTCAACTGATTAGATGAAGCCCTCTCACGTTTTTGAGGACAATCTGTTTTACTCAAAGCCCACTGATTTATTTATTAAATTTTTATTTGTGTTTATTTTTGAGAGAGAGAGAGAGAGAGAGAGAGAGAGAGTGAAAGAGAGCGAAGTGAGTGCAAGTGGGGGAGGAGCAGTGAGAGACAGAGACATGGAATCGGAAACAGGCTCCAGGCTCCGAGTTCTCGGGACAGAGCCCAAGATGGGGCTCAAATTCACAAATGGTGAGTCATGATATGAGTCAAAGTCAGGCTGCAACTCACGAACCGTGAGATGGTGATCTGAGCCAAATGTGGGTGCTTCACCAGGTGCCCCGAAGCCCACTGATTTAATGTCAATATCATCCCAAAATCAACCTCACAGAAATATCCTAGATAATGTTCAACCAAATATCTGAGTACGAGGCCCAGCCAAGTCACACGTAAAATTAACTGTCACCCCAGATGTCACACAGTAAGATCCAGGACTCGGGCTCCTGTGTTCTTAAAAGCTGCACTCTGTTTTCATTGATTCTGCTGCCCAGGCCCTCTGCCGGCGAACAGGGATTGATTATGTCCTGCTCCTTTGTAAAGCGGAGTGTCCTTGTCCCTTCTCCCCAGGGGCCACATCAGTGTGACTAGTGCCATCTCTGGAGTAACCTAGTAGACAGACTTTAGCTGCTCATATTTATTGGCTTCAAGACTTTTTAAACACAGCCCTCGGGATGCTCAAGGCAAAGAGTGTTAATCAATCTATTTCCCGGGCTGCTTGTCCTGGGCAGGGAGTCACCCCTGCAAACTGACCGGGGAGAGCCTGGAGGCCACCGGTTCCTGCAGGCACTGTGCCAAACACTCTAATGACTTAACCCCTTTCATCCTCATGATCCTAATATTGGGGGCGTGGGGGGGGGGCTCTAATCACTCAACGGGTTGTGTGTGCCCGTGTTCTAGCGGCCAGAACACATTGGTGATGAAACATTCCTTCTCATGGAGCAGTCATTGTGCTGAGGGGAGACAGACCACAAGTCAATAAACAAGTGACACAGTAGGTTGCAAGCGGATGAGTTCTATGGAGAAATATGAAGCAGAGATAGGTGTGGAGGAGGTAGGAATGGGGTTGCAAATTTCAACCAGGGAAGGTTTCATCGAGATGATAACATTTGAATGAAGTCTTAAAAGACGCGAGGGAGCAAGCCATGTTGATGTTCAGAGCAGAGCACTGCAGAGAGCGTGATCAGTAAGTGCAAAGGCCCTGGGGCAGGATCAAGTCTGACTGTAAGAGACTGACAGGAGCAAAGCGAAAGGGAAGCCATGGAAGAAGAGGTCAGGCGAGAAGCGGTCCAGTTGGCATGGCTTTCCATGGCATAGAAGGGGCCTGGCATTTTCTCTGAGATGAGAAGCCTTTAGAAGACTGAGTAGGGAAACCACAATTCTGACTTACGTCTTTATAAGATCAGAGATTAAGAAGCGAGTCTCAGGCCATGGCAGCTGGTAAGGGACGAAAGAATGGACCAGAACGCCTAACTGTGAAGGCTGCTTTCTCCCTCGCCACAACATCAGCCAGAGTCTGTTTCTACTGTTTGTGGCTAAGAAAGCTGACTGATAGCGTTATGTGAAAAATAAAACAAATGTTGCAGGAAAGATGGAGGGTGTGAGTTCACTTAAGGTGGACAAGTCAGAGAAGGCCTCCTCGAGGAGGTAGTATTTGAACTGAAACCTGAATGGTGACAAGGCAAGACATGGAGAGTAGAGTGTTCAGGGATGGGTGGTGCAAAGGTCCTGAGGCAGGACTCAGCCTGGCATACTGGAGGGATAGAGAGAAGACAGCCATGGCTGAATTAAGGTCAGCAAGTCACGGAGGGGAGCAAGATGAGGTCAGCGAGGAGCCAGATCCTTCAAGGCCTCGCAGGTCACATTAAGGAATTGGGAGTTTGTCTTAAGAATGATGAGGAACCGGGCACCTGGGTGGCTCAGTCGGTCAAATCCCCGACTTCAGCTCAGGTCAGGATCTCATGGTTTATGGGTTCGAGCCCTGCGTCGGGGTCTATGCTGACAGCTCAGAGCCTGGAGCCTGCTTCAGATTCTGTGTCTTCCTGTCTCTCTGCCCCTCCCCTGCTCCTGCTCTCTCTCTCTCAAAAAGGGTGATGAGCAGGGAGTGATTTGCAGTTTTTAAAAGAACAGTCTTGCTGCTCTGTGGAGAACAAACTGGGGAAGGGCTTACAGGCTGCCTGACTGGAACCTTGAGTTTCCGTAAAGAAAACGGTCTGAATTTAAGGGAGCTGTTTGTGGCGTGAGAGAATGTGTGAGAACGTTAGGCCCATGCAGGGAGGGGTTCTTAAGGAGGACTCACTGCTGGCCTCGGAGTCTAGAGCAGCGCCTGGGGTCCTGCAGACGCTCCATCAAGAATTGCTTGAAGGAATGGATGAATGTATGCACTTTAAAATGTATGGGGTCAGACTATAAATTTAAAAAAAAAGAAAAAATGGAAACCAACTTGACAATAAACTATAAATAAAAAAAGAGAGAAAGAAAAATTAAAAGTATGAGGTGCCAAATAAAGGTGAAAGGGCCGTTAAACCTTAAGGCCTTTCCCAAGAGACCCTACCTCTTGGCAACAGAGCTAAAGGCTTCCGGGGAAATCATTTCCAGGGACTTTTCTTCTGTGAAGTATTGCCATTCAGCGCTAACAAATTTCCTGTGATCTCTCGGGGCTGGAGGGACTCACTTCCCAGTAATTTATCAAATTAACATGGTTGGGCTTCGTGTAATTTCAAATACCTCACCCTGGGCCCCCGCACGTGATTATCTTCCAGGCCAGAGGGCACCCAGTGGTGGGGGTGGGGGAGGGGCTTTTGTTGTTTTGATATCCTCGCTGGTCAAAGAGACTTGATACCTCGTTTTCCTCCTGCATCTCAAAGTGGCTTGTCACCCAGCACAGCACCTGATGCAGAGAAAATGCTGGACTTCTGTTCCAGTGCCCAAAGGGGACGGTCGGTGGCCGTAACCCAATGGCTTTACTGTCTGCCATCCCTATGCTCTAAGGCAAACAAGCAGAAATGTTTATTTCTCTCTCTGTGTCAGTTGTGAAGACGCGGCAACTTTCAAATGTGTTTCCTTCAAGACTGGCCTGAAAAAACTAGGCAGCACTAGCACCAAATTTGAAGGTTTTGGGGGCCTCCAAGTCGAGCCCCCACAAAGGGGCCTGAGGATCAGGGTGGCGGCTAAATGTCCCAGTCTCCCTGCCGGTCACCTCCTGTAAAGACCCCCAGGGCCACGTCCGAGGAGCCCAGACACCTCGGTTCACAGGGAGGACTGGGGAGGCTGGACCCCCGGACCCCAGCAGCACCCGCTGTCCCCAGTGCAGCCCCTGCGGTCATTCCCACTCTCCAGCCAATTTCCCTAAGCGCCGGCCTCCTCCAATCACTTCTCTCCTCTGTAGCCGAGGTTTGCGTCCTTGCATCTGATTGGTGGAGCCCGGATCCCACGCCTGGCCTGAATCTCAAGGGGAGCTGGGAAAGTGCGTTACTGACTTCCGCTTCCCGGAAACAGGGGAGGTCAGGAGGGGGTGGTTTCTGACTTACGAAGGGCATTCCCAAGACGCAGCCGCAGCAAACAGGGCGACGTCCCCTGCAGCCTGTACAACCGGCTTCTTCTGCAGCCGCTGCCGCATAGCAGGTGCTCAGTTAACGGAGGCACCTCTTTCCCCCAGCCACGCTTTCCTGCTCCCGTACGGGGTCCATGGCTGAAGGGGAGTCTCCATCCCC
>PISW01009452.1:0-51989 GCA_004023785.1 Mungos mungo
ATTAATAAAAGAAAGGATGAGAATCACATAATCCTTCCAATAAATGCAGAAAAAGCATCTGACAAAATACAACATCCTTTCTTGATACGAACAATCAAGAAAGTAGGGATAGAAGGAACAACCTCAAGATCATAAAAGTCATATACGAAAGACCCATAGCTAATATCATCTTCAATGAAGAAAAACAAACTTTCCCCCAAAGGTCACAAACACAACAGGGATGTCCACACTCACCATTGTGTTCAATACAGTGTTGTAAGTCCTAGCCTCAGCCATCAAACAACAAAAAGTAAATGCAAATCATTCAAATTGTCAAGGAAGAAATCAAACTTTCACTCTCTGCAGACTACATTATATTCTATGTGGAAAACCCAAAAGACTCCATTAAATATATGCTTGGGCTGATACATTAATTCAGCAAAGTTTGTAGGTTATAAAATCAATGTACAGAAATTGATCACACCTCTATATACCAATAATGAAACAGCAGAAAGAGAAATCAAGGAATTGATCCTATTTACAAATGCACCAAAAGCCATGAAATACCTAGGGATAAAGTAAGCAATAGGTAAAAAATCTGTTCATGGATCGGAAGAACAAATATTGTTAAAATGTTAATACTACCCAAAACACTCTACATATTCAATGCAATCTCTATGAAAATAACACCAGCATTCTTCACAGAGCTAGAACAAACAATTCTGAAATTTGATTGAACCACAAAAGACCCTGAAGAGCCAAAGTGATGTTAAAAAAGAAAGCCAAAGGTGGAGGCATCTAGGCTTCAAGCTGTATCACAAAGCTATAAAAATCAAGACAGTATGGTAGCGGCACAAAAACAGACACATAGATCAATGGAACAGAAGAGAGAACCCAGAAATGGACCCACAAATATATGGCCAGCTGATCTTTGACAAAGCAGGAAAGAATATCCAATAGGGGAAAAAACAGGTTTTAAGCAAATGGTGTTGGGAAAACTAGACAGCGACGTACAAAAGAATGAACCTGGAACACTTTCTTACACCATCCACAAAAATAAACTAAAATGAATGAAAGATCTAAATGTAAGACAGAAAGCCATGAAAATACTAGAGGAGACAATAGGCAACAACCTCTTTGGACTTAACAACTTCTTACTAGACACTCTCTCTCTCTGAAGGCAAGGGAAACAAAAGCAAAAAATGAATTATTATGACCTCATCAAAATGAAAACTTTATGCACACAAAAGAAACAATTATCAAAACTAAAAGGCAATCAATGGAATGATAGAACACATTTGCAAATGGCATGTCAAACAAAAGGTTAGTATCTGAAAGTCTATAAAGAACTTGTCAAACTCAATAATCCAAAAACAAATAATCCAGTGAAGAAATGAGCAAAAGACATGAACAATTTTTCAAAGAAGATATTCAGATGGCTAACAGACACATGAAAAAAGTTCAACATCACTCATCATCAGCAAAATACAAATCAAACCCACAAGGAGATACCATCTCACACCTGTCAGAATGGCTAAAATTAACAATTCAGTAAACAACAGATGGTGGTGAGGATATGGAGAAGGGATCACTTTTGCACTGCTTGTGGGAATAAACTGGTGCAGCCAAGCTGGAAAACAGTATAAAGGTTCCTCAAAAAATTAAAAATAAAACTACCCTACAACCCAGCAATTGCACAAATACACACTAGGTATTTATCCAAAGGATACAAAAATGCAGATTTGAAGGGGCATATGCAGTGCTATTAAAAAAACCCAAATTATGAAAAGATCCTAAATTTCCATTGACTGACAAATGAAAAAAGAAGATATGATACACACACACACACACAATGGAGCATTATTCAGTGATCAGAAATAATGAAATCTTGCCATTTGCAACAACATGGATAGAACTAGAATGTATTACGCTAAGTGAAATAAGTTAGAGAAATCATATGATTTCACTCATATGTGGAATTTAAGAAACACAACAGGGAGGGGAAGGGGGAAGGAGAGTTGGGGAGAGAGAGGGATGCAAAACCTGAGAGACTATTGAATACTGAGAATGAACCAAGGGTTGAAGGGGGAGAGGGAGGGGGGAATGGAGGCAGCAGTAGTAATGGAGGAGGGCACTTGTGGGGAAGAGCACTGGGTGTTATATGGAAACCAATTTGACAATAAACTATTAAAAAAAAAGAAACACAACAGATGAACATAGGGGAAGTGGAGGAAAAATAAGAGATATAAAAAGCAAGGGTAAACCATAAGACACTCTTACAGAGAACAAGCTGAGGGTTGCTGGAGGGTTGTTGGGTGGGGGAATGGGCTAAATGGTGATGGGGATTAAGGAGGGCACTTGTTGGGATGAGCACTGGGTGTTATATGTAAGTGATGAATCTCTAAATTCTACTCCTGAAAAAAAAATGCCTCAAAACTGTAAAAAAGTAAAACTACTTATGAATTTAACAGGAACTCACATTGGATGAATTGGCAAAATCCAAGAGTGTGGGTGTGAGGGCTCCCAAGTGTGTGCACATACATTGTTTTCCCTTGATTCCTGTTTTCACATTTCTATCCCATGCCCTGACCCAAGTTTCCCTTGTCTGTCTTTCAGTTCCCTTTTTTTAATACTTAAATTTCCCCACTTTCTGTCATTTATACACCCATCTCCCTATATGATTTCCAGGATCTCTTTCCCCTCACTCCACTGATTTTCTAGAGTCTATTGTAGACTGGTAAAGGCATCTTAATATTACATGGGAGTCATTTTTATGACCTACTTTGGAAAATAGATTTGATTTAGCCTCGTGCTAACTTCCATGCAAGAGTCTTAATATAATTAACAAAGTTCTTGTTGCATTCAAAATTATACTTGGAAGGGGATGCTTCACCTGGAATCTTGTTAAAAATCATTAATAATAAAAAATGGATAATCTAGAGTAGTTCTATTATCAGGAAGAATGATTTATATCAATTATAAAAGGGACTTTTATCTTATTAAAACATTTATTAGGTAGAATGCTTTGAGCTCCAAAAAATAGAAACGTGATTCATAGGGGTGCCTGGGTGGCTCAGTTGGTTAAGTGTCTGACTCTTGATTTTGGCTTAGGTCATGATCTCAGAGTCTGAGTTCGAGCCCCCCATCAGGCTCCACAATGGGCATGGAGCCTACTTAAGATTCTTTATTTCTCTCTTCCTCTGCTCCACCCCAAAGAACACACTCTTTCTCAAATAAATGTGATTTCCATTGGATTGAGTAATAAGGGTTTTCATTGGCACATAGGCCTAGAAATATACAATAGGTTTGAGTTTATGTACAACTTGATCATGGTGATTTTTTTAGTTCAGCTTTTCCCAGTTGGGATTCTTTCCTTTGTGAGGCCCAAACTTTCTGATCTATCAAAAAAATTCTGTCTTAATAGTAAGGGAATTCCTATCTTGAAGCCACTGACAAACATTTCTTTCCTTTCATTGAGCCAAATTTGTGTAATGTTTCCATCCCTATATCTAAATGGCAAGGCAGACAGGTCAACATAACTGCTTTAGACTGATCAGGACTCACTTCTGGAGTTGGCATTCATTTCCTCAGACTTAGTTATTGCTATGCAATGGAGGTTGCATTTGGGATTGGATTTGGGTGAGTCCTATGCAATATCCCTACAAATATTTCCTAGCAGTGCCCCATATCCTACAAGACTAAGTACACACACTTGTATCACTCATAGCCATTCATGATATGACCCCAAATTCACCCTTTAGCTTTACTTCCCTCATCTCAACTCTTCAATTTTATTTTTTCCACAGTTACTGCTTTTCCTTTGCCTACTATATACATCCCTTTCTATGTTTGATGTCTATTTTTAAAAAAAAATATGGATGGCTTTATTGTAATAGTCATAGAGAATGATTAGGAGGCCATAAACAAGAATATTCATTGATTATACACATTTTCTTTTGCAAAAATACACACTTAAAAGACCGGGTTTTTCTTTTGTGCTTCACTTCATACTTAGATTTTATGTTTTCTTTTATTTTTACTTTTAAATATTTTTAATTTTTGGAATATGGTTTCATAGAAAATTTGAGAAGATAGTTCAGAAGGGTTCCATATATGTCATATCCAATTACTTCTTTTATCATTATTATTGTTATTATTATTACCTTACACTTGTGTGGTACATTTTCCACAATTAATGAATCAACATCGATATATAATTATTAACTAACACCCATACTTTATTTAAATCTTAGTTTTTACCAAATGTCTTTTTTTATGTTTCAAAATCCCTTTCAGGCTCCTTTTCACTGCAACAGGTTCTTAGACTTTTCGTAGTGTTTGATGATCTTGACCATTTTAAGAAGTAGTGTTCAAGCATTTTGTATAATGCTCCTCAACTGGGATTTGTCTTATTTGCATAGTGTGTGTGTGTGTGTGTGTGTGTGTGTGTGTGTGTGTGTGTGGTCCTGCGCGTGGGCACCTCTGTGGTTAGACTAGTGCTATAAGTTTGGGGAAGGAAAACCACAGAGGTAAAGCCATTTTCATCACATTGTATCAAAGATACATGCTATCATGAGACTTATTACTCTGGATGTTAACTTTGATCGCTGTACTGAGGTAGTGTTTGTTAGATTTTTCCACAACTTCCCCCTTCCCACACTATATCTTTTGAAGGAACTCACTATATGCAGTCCACACTTCAAAAGGGAGGATATATTCAATATCCCAGGAGACAGAGAATCTTCATAAATTGTTTGGAATTCTGTTGTATGAGAGATTTTTAAAAATATATCTCTAATTTATTCTGTTGGACTGAATTGTGCTCTCCCATTCATACATTAAAGCCCTAATATCCAATGTGGTAGTATTTAGAGATGAGGTCTTTTTTTAAAAAATTGTTTTAATCTTTTAAAATGTTTTATTTATTTTGGAGACAGAGAGAGAGAGAGAGAGAGAGAGCGAGCGAGCGAGAGCGAGCATGAGGGAGGGAGGGCAGAGAGAGAGAGGCAGGCTCGAGGCTCCAAGCTGTCAGCACAGAACCTGCTGTGGGATTCAAATCCACGAATGTAAGATCATGACCTGAGTTGAAGTCGGAGGCTTAACCGACTGAACCACCCAGGTGCCCCAGAGATGACGTCTTTGGGAAGTAATTAGGTTTAGGTGGGTCATGAGAGTGGGGCTATCATCATAAAATTGGTTTTCTTACAAGAACACCCCAACAGACTCCTCTCTCTGCCATGTAAGAACATAGCAAGAAGGTGGCCCATTTGCAAACCAGGACAAAATCTTACAGGAAACTGACTCTGCTATCATGCTGACCTTGGACCTCCCAGCACCAGAACTGTAAGAAGTTAAGTTTCTGTCATTCAAGCCACCCAGCTTACATTATTTTGTTATGGCAGCTAAGTTGACTAAGACCTTTATATAAGGAGGGGTTCATGGATATGCATTTTACACTTTGCATTATAACCTGTAATATTTTATTTATTTTATTCTTCACATTGTTCCAGCTTTAGCCATTGGACACTTTCATTTGACTCCTTTGTCCTTCTCAGTGACCCTATATTATTTGCATGTACACTTCCTCACTTCTGGCACTGCAAATTGCTCCAGGCTCATCTTGTCTATTTCTGTTCTCATCCTATAGTCAGCCATTTCTATAAGGAACTCGGTTTCTTTTATTGGAGATTGATATTAGAAACCAAGATTTGGACACTAGGGGTGTTTGTTGCTGGTGTTGAAATTTGTCATTAGTTTTAGGCCTTCTCAGCTGACATCTGTATATGTACAAGAAGTACGTATATGTATACTAACCCATGTATTTACACCCATGTATTTACATGTATCTATAATATTTCTAAGTGTACCCATCTGTGTCTATACTAAGCTAAACCCAACTTCATATCAATTTTCCAACTCTAATCCATTACCTGATAAATTATTCCATTCCCTTCTATTGCTTACTCCTACTTGAACAATGAGAAGCCTGGATCAGCCACTTATTTACTTAATTGTTTAATTTTACTATACATACATAGCAGTTTCAGAATAATTAAGCTGTGTCTTCACTGGAAACAATTTTACATGCTAGATCGGGTGCTATTTTCAGTTTATTTTTTTTTAATCTTACATTTCCATTCATTTCGAAAATGACTTAAGTTAGCATTTTATATCACCCTCTAGAGTGAGGATGTTTTAAATATATGTAATATTGATTCCTTTGTTACAGTTGGCATTCCATCCTGGGATCCCTAGAATTCCGAAATGTTTTTTTTCATTTGCATATATTCTAGTTCATTCTTTCTGCTTTAAAGTTCCATGGATTTTGACAGCTGCAGTCATAAAAAATATTCTATTTTTCACTAAAATGTCATATAGCATACTTTCAGTGCCTTGAAAATTCTCCTATCCTTTGCATATTATCCCATCTCCTGAACTCTGGCAATTGCTGATCTATTTACTGTTTGTACAGTTTTGTGTTTTGCATACTGTCATATCATTAGAATCACACATCTTTTTCAGACGATTTTTTTTCACTTAAAAATATACATTTAAGATTCATTCACATCTTTGCACAATTTGATAACTAATTTCTTTTTATTATTGAATAGTATTCTGTTTTATAGACATATTATGGTTTGGTTATTTATTCGCTTGGTAAAGGACATTTCTATTTCTTCTGCTTTTTAGCAACAGTAAAGCTTCTATAAGATTTTTTGAGAAGACTTATGTTTTTAAATCAGTTGGGTGCATAACCAGTAGTACTAGATAGTATGGTAACAGTGTCCTTAGCTTTGCAAGAAACTATAAATTATCTATATTTTGAAGTGGCTGTACAATTTTACATTCCCACCAGTAAGTGAGAGCTCCTATGTGCTACATCTTCACCAGCAATTTGAGCTATTCTAATATGTGTGTAGTTGTATACACATGGCAAATTTTGTTTCACATCTTTAGCATGATTATTTGCCATGTTTAACATCCTTTTGGGTAAGGTATCTGTTTAGATCTGTTGTAAATTTTTAATCTGGTTCTTAATTTTGTTATTAAGCTCTAAGATCTTTTGGAGGTATGATATACAACATATTATTAGTTTCAGATATACAACATAAGTATTCAATATTGTGTATATTATGAAATAATCATCACAATGGATCTAGTTAACATTTGTCATAATAGGTAGTTCCAGATTTTTTTGTGTGATGAGAAATTTTTAAATGTTCTCTTTTAATAATGTTCAAATATGCAATGTAGTATAGTATAGTATAGTATAGTATAGTATCGTATTGTATCATCAGTATGGTCACCATACTGCATATTACATCCTCATGACTTACTCATTTTATAACTGGAACTTTATATCTTTTGACCCTCTTTATTCATTTTATCTATCCCAGACTCCCATACTACTGTTTTATGAATGTTAATTTCTCCCTTTATCTCTTAATATTTGCTTTATATATTTTGGTGCTTTCATGTGCATGCATAGATGTTTGCAAATGTTATATCGTCTTATTGGATTTACTCCTTTATCATTGTGTAATGCCTTTTTTGTCTTAGATTACAGTTTCTACTTTAAAGTCTGTTTTGACTGATATGAGTATAGCTACCTCTGCTTTCTTTCAGTTTCCATTTGCAGGTATCATCTTCCCTTCACTTTCAGTCTGTGTGTCCTTAGGTCTGAAGTGAGTCTCTTGGGCAGCACATAGATGGGTGTTGTATTTTGTATACATTCAGCCACTATCTATTTTTGATTGGAGAATTTCATCCATTTAAGTGTAAATATTCATTGGTGTGTACTTATTGCTATTTTGTTGCTTGTTTTCTAACTGTTTTTTTCCTCCTCTCTTTCTTTCTTCTCTTGGTCTTTTCCCTTGTGGTTAAATGACTTTCTTTACTGTTATCCTAAGATCCCTTTCTCATTATATTTTGAGTACATACTATAGATTTTTGCTTTGTGGTTGTCATGAGGCTTACATATCAGAACTTATATTTACAATAGTCTATACTTGAGGACAACTTAAGTTTGAACATATTTTAAAGCTCTACATTTTTATTGTGTCACATGATTTATGTTTTTAGCGTTGTATTTTACATCACCTCATCTGTGTATCTCTTAACCAAAAACTGCAGTTATAATTATTTTTACTACATTTATCTTTTATCCATATTAACTTTATAACTGATTAATCCACTACCTTTACTATATATTTACCCTTGTCAGGGAGATTTATACTTTCATATGTTTTCTTGTTACTAATTAGTGCCCTTTCTTTTCAGCTGTTGCCATGCACTCAAGAAAAAGTTCTCAGGTATTTAGACTGAGCAGATGTGCAGGGCTGCCATGGCCAAAAAAACAGCAGCAACAGCAAACTCCACATAGCTTTTATTTGATATTTCATCAGATATAAATATTAAAAAGTATCGAAGTATAGCACAAGAAAACAAAGGATCTTCTGGTGGTTATGTGAAAACATGCAGGGAGTATGTACAGCTCCAAGGAGTGCCAGGAAGTTACAACAGATTTTGTATCTAAATGTCCTTTTGGTGGTCATGGGACTCTGTTCTCATAAAGCTATTGTGATTGACAACCCTGAGACCAGAACATTGATGACATTTCAGCAGTTACCCTTCAGGACTTACAATACACTTTCTAGAAATAACTCCACATCAGCTTAAAGAAACTAATGTTTCTTGAAAAGCTAGTTTAGTGGTGATAAAATCATTTAGCTCTTGCTTGCCTGGAAAATTTCTTTCCTTCAGTTCTGAAGGATAACTTTGCTAGGTAAAGTATTCTTGGTTGGAATTTTTTTTTTTATCCCAGCAATTCGAATAGACTATACTATTCCCTTCTGCCTGCATGGTTTCTTCTGAAATATCTGCTGATAATCTGTCTTATGGATGCTCCCTTGTATGCACCTAGTTGTTTTTCTCTTGGCTGCTTTAAAGGTCCTCTTCCTGTCTTTAACTTTTTTCATTTAGTTTATAATGTGTGTTGTTGTGGGTCTCTTTGGGTTCCTTTTATTTGGAACTCTATGTGTTCCTGAATCTAAATATCTGCTTCTTTTCTAAGATTAAGGAAGTTTTCAGCCACTATTTCTTCAAATACATTTTCTGTGCTTTTCTCTTTTCTCTGTGGGACTCCTGTAAGTTGAATGTTGGTCCATTTGATGTTGTCCCATAAGTCACTTACACTATCATCACTTTGTTTTCATTTGTTTTTAATTTTGCCATTCTAATAGGGTGAATCCCTTTTCCATGTCTTTGTATTCATTGATCCTTTTTTTCTGCTACTGAAACCCGCTAGTATGCTTTTCAGTTCAGTTATTCCATTATTCAGCTCTGTGACTACATTTTGGTACTTGCTTATGTATTTTTTTTATCTCTCCAATGAAGTTCTTACTGTGTTTATTCATTTTTCTCTTAAATGTGGTGAGACTCTTTATGACTACTACTTTAGATCTTTATCAGAGAAATTACTTATCTCTGTTTCATTAATGCCCCCCCCATGCCCCACTGCCAACTTTTCACCTTGTTCTTTCATTTGGAATATATTCTGATTTTTTCTCATATCACTTGACTCTATTGATTTCTATGTATTAGATAAAATACCACCTCTCTTAATCTTAAAGTGCTGGCTTTGTGTAGGAGATGAATCTTATTGTTCAACCCCGCCCTAGCTGTTGATTGTCTCTCAGACCAAGTAGTCTACTTTATTTTTAATAGCTCTTAGTAGGGTGTGGCAAAACAAGTCAGTGTTTCAAAGGGGAGCATCTCAGTCTGCATATAGATTCAGGCTGATTGGAATCCAGACACTTAGGCAGCAGCTTTTAAAGAATGCAAACATGTGCAGTCCTGTGATACTTCAAGTATAGGTATAAGTCCTATTGACTATCAGAACCAGGCAATCTGGAGGTATTCCCTGAGTGGTAGTTGTAAAAGTCAAGACTTCAGAAAAATGTGTATGCTCCTTCTAGGAGATGCTAATGAACTATCATCAGACAGACAGAAAGCACAAAGATGGCATTTTCTGGCCTAGAATTACTGAGAGCACCTCTATAGACTCTAGATGTGTGCCAAACCTAAAGACTGACCCTAAGGCCAAACCCTCAGGATTAGAAAGTGGGCCTATTTCATGGAAAGGCTGGGTTGAATTTCAATTTGCTGTCTCTGTAGTACCCTGGGGGTGGTAGCCTGCCAAGAACTAGTGCTCTGATAGCTATATTCCCAGGAGATCCAAGAATGCAAGCCCCCTTGGCTACCAGAGCCAGGTGATTAAGCAACACTAGACATAAAAAATTCGGGTACCAGACATGTACAAATGCTTTCCTCCAAAAGATGGTGGTGCTCTGGAGTATGGCAGAGGAATAGTACAAACAGAGTCCCCACCCTCTGAAGTCTCACAAAAGGTTTACGGTCAGCTTTCAGATATGTATTTAATTAAAAACCTACCACTCAGGCTGCAGTTATAATAAGTTAATTGGCCTCTTTCACAGAAAAACTGAGCTTCTGGTTCTGTTGTCTCTTGCTGTGCCCTGGGGATAATAACCACTTAGGAACTCTTTCTGAGGCACCTGGGTAGCTCAGTTGGCTAAGCTGACTCTTGACATTGGCTCAGGTCATGATATTATGGCTTGTGGAGTTGAGCTCTGTGCATCAGGCTCTGTCTTGTCAGATTCTCTGTGCTATGTTTGGGATTCTTTCTCTTCCTCTCTCTCTGCTCTCCCTACTCCCACCTGCCTCTCTCCCTCTCACTCAAGATAAATAAATAAACATTAAAAAAAGAACATTTTTCTCATTGGTTAGAGTCCTATGGAACCCATAAGCATAAATCTTACTGGCCACAAGTACCAGGTGATGTAGACATGTATTTTCAAATGTTGCTGCAAAAACCAGGGCACCAGCCAAGGGGTTAGGCTCCTTTCTAGAAGATACCAATTAGCTGGAGCAAGGTAAATGGGTAGCACATACATTGCACACACTGGTTTCCATTGCCTAAAATCATCTCTGTAGACCCCTATTTGTGCCAAGTCAGACTTCTGACCCTCAAGCCAAAGCTCCTGGACAAAGAAATAAGCATATTTGTCAGAAAAACTGGAAGTATTTTACAGTCTGTTGCCTGTGTAGTGCTCTGAGGAGTAGTAGTCTGCCAAGAACTGCCTTTCTACTATTACAGTCCCATAGGACCTAAGAACATAGCATTCCTAGTCCCCAGGTAGTCAAGGTTACCAGACATAAAAAACAGGCATCAAATGCCCTTTAGCTGCCCTCCAGAAGATACTGGTGTTCTGGATCATGGCAGATGGAAAGCATGAAAATGGTGCCCACTGATTGGAATGAAGTAGAGAGTATGCAAAGATGTCACCCACCAAAGAAGGAGAGTTAGAGAGAGAGAGAGAGAGAGAGAGAGAGAAGAGAAGAGAAGAGGAGAGGAAGAGAAGAGAAAAGAAGAGAAAGAATAAGAAAAGAAATAGAAAACCAGAAAGAAGAAAAGATGGGACTCAGTGGTTCTATAAAAGGAAAAGGGGAGATAGAAAATGGTGTCACCAACATCTGTTCCTGGTGAGTATCCTAGCAGGTCCCTACCCCTCATACCAAGGCTTTAAAATTAGCCAATGAGTGTCTTTCGCAAAAATCATGGGCACTTTTCAAAGTACTCCTTTTTTCCTGGAGCCTAGGGTCAGTGATCATGCAGACCTTTTAAGATTTGTCCCTAAATTTGGTAAAGGCCTATGGGTCCCATGGGTGCAAGCCCTACTCCATTCAAGGACAGATGTTTGGGCAACTCATCTCTCAGGTGCTAGTCTTAGTTAAATGTGGGATATAAACCCTTTACTTGTCAGGGAGAAACTCCAGTTTTTGAGTTCTAGGTTTCAGTACTGGGGTGATTTTTATGGTGAGATTTTTCTCAGCCTTTTTTATTGACTTCCATGTGGTTTCCCTCTCATTTTACTGATCTTAAGGGGTTACTCTCACAATTTTTAGTTTGTTTTTTTTCCATAGAAGATTGTCCATACATAGGTGTAGATTTTGTGTGTCATTGGAAGGAGATGAATTCAGGATATTTCTACATTGCAATCCGGAACTGGAATGAAAATATTTTTAAGTAATATTTGTAGCAAGTTCTTTATTTGAGCTTTATAACTATTTTTATTCATGGTTGTCATTTCATTCTCTTAACAGTGTCCTTCTCAATGCAGAAGTCTTTAGTCCAGATTTTCAATTTTGCCTCTTCACTTTTGAAAGCCATATTATATCTGAAAACTAATCACCAAACTCATGGCCATCTAGATATTTTCCTGTTTTCTTCTAAAATTTAGTAAATTTCCATCTTGTATTTAGACCTATAATCCATCTTGCATGTGAGGTCAGTGTCTGGGTGGAGTTTTTAAAAATATGGATGTCCAATTGTTCTACCAACATTTGTTGAAATACTGCCTTTTTTCCATCTAATTGACTTTGTGCTATTATCATCATCAACCAATTAGCTATATTTTTGTGGGATTTTGGGTCTCTCTCTTATACTTCATTAATACTTGCATACAGGTTTCTTTTTTTCACTAAATCTATGCCGTCTTCATGACTCAAGTTTTATAGAACACCTTGAAGTAGGTTAGTAAGTCATCAAAGTTTATTCTTTTACAGTAATTTGTTGACTATTATAGATCTTTTAGATTTCCATATACATTTTAAAGTCTATTTGTATATTAATACAAACAGGCAAATTCTATTATGTGAAATATTTTCTTGAAATTTTTTTGAGGTTGTGTTAAATTTATAGATCAGATTGGAAATAATTGACATTCTAACAATATTTTTAAATTTTCCGGATCATGGTGGATAATTCTTTTTATATGCTGTTGAATTTTATTTACTAGTATCTTGTTGAGGATTTTTGCATCCGAATTCATCAAGGATATTGGCTTGTAGTTCTCTCTCTCTCTCTCTCTCTCTCTCTTTTTTTTTTTTTTTGCAGGGTCTCTGTCCGATTTGGGAATCAAAGTGATGCTCGCTTTGTAGAATGAGATAGAAACTTTTCCTTCCATTTCTATTTTTTGGAATAGCTTGAGAAGAATGGGTATTAACTCTGATTTAAATGTCTGGCAGAATTCCCCCAGGGAAGCCATCTGGCCCAGGGCTCTTATTCATTGGGAGATTTTTGATAACTGATTCAATTTATTCACTGGTTATGGATCTGTTCAGATTTTCTATCTCTTCCCATTTAAATTTGGGCAGTGTGTGTGTGTTTAGGAATTTGTCCATTTTTTCTAGATTGTCCAGTTTGTTGGCATTTAATTTTTCATAGTATTTCCGGATAATTGCTTGTATTTATGAGGAATTGGTTGTAATAAATCCAATTTCATTCGTTATTTTGTCTATTTGGGTGCTTTCTCTTTTATTTTTGAGAAGCCTGGCTAGAGGTTTATCAATTTTGTTTAGTTTTTCAAAACAACTCTTGGTTTCATTGATCTGTTCTACTATTTTTTTATTCTATTTTGTTTATTTCTGCACTGATCTATATTATTTCTCTTCTTCTGTTGGGTTTGGGGTGCTCTTGCTTTTCTGCTTCTAGTTTCTGTAGATGTGCTGTTAGATTTTGTTCTAGTTTCTTGAAACAGGCCTGGAATGTACTTTCTCTTAGGACTGCCTTTGCTGCACCCCAAAGAGTTTGGATTGTTGTATTTTCATTTTCATTTATTTCCATATATTTTTAAATTTCTTCTCTAATTGCCTGGTTGGCTCATTTGTTCCTAGGTAGGGTGTTCTTTAACCTCCATGTCTTGGGAGGTCTTCCAGACTTTTCCCTGTGATTGATTTCAAGTTTCTTAGCATTATGATCTGAAAATGTGCATGGTATGATATAAATTCTTTTATATTTATTGAGGGCTGCTTTATGACCCAGTATGTGATTTGTCTTGGAGAATGTGCCATCCGTACTTGAGAAGAAAGTGAATTCGTTAGCCTCAGGATGTAGAGTTCTAAATGTATCTGTCAAATCCATCTGGTCTGATGTGTTGTTCAGTTCCATTGTTTCTTTAGTGATTTTCTGTCCAGTTGATCTATCCATTGTTGTAAGTAGAGTATTAAAGTACCCTGCTATTAGCACATTCTTATCAATAAGATTGTTTCTGTGTGTGATTGTTTTACGTATTTGGTTGCTTCTGAATTCAGTTCATAGACGTTTCTAATTGGTAGTTCTTCTTGATGGATAGACCCTGTAATTATTATATAGTGCCTTTCTTCATCTCTTATTACTGCCTTTACTTTAAAGTCCACTTCATCCAATATAAGTATGGCTACTCCAGCTTTCTTTTGACTTCCAGTAACATGGTAGATACTTCTCCATCCCCTCACTTTCAATCTTAAGGTGTCCTCAGGTCTAAAATGAGTCTCTTATAGACAGCAAATAGATGGAAATTTTTTTTTTAATCCATTCGGATACCCTATGTCTTTTGATTGGAGCAGTTAGTCCACTGACATTCAGTGTTATTATTTAAAAAATATGAGTTTAGAGTCATTGTGTTCTTTGTAGGGTTCATGTTTGTAGTGGTGTCTCTGGTATCTTGTGTTCCTTACAACATTTCTCTGATTGAGAGTCCCACTTACGATTTCTTATAGGGCTGGTTTAGTGGTGATTAATTATCTCAATTTTTGTTTGTTTGGCAACACCTTTATCTCTCCTTCTATTTTGAATGACAGGCTTGGTGGATAAAAGATTCTTGGCTGCATATTTTTTCGGTTTATCACATTGAAGATTTCCTGCCATTCCTTTCTGGTCTGCCAAGTTTTAGTAGATAGGTCTGCAACCACCCTGATAGGTCTCTCTTCTTACATTAGGGCCCTTTTATCCCCAGCTGCTTTCAGAATTCTCTCTTTATCCTTATATTTTGCCAGTTTCACTATGCTATGTCATGTAGAAGATTGATTCAAGTTGTATCTGAGGGGAGTTTTCTGTGCCTTTTGGATTTCAATGTCTGGTTCTTCCCCCAGACCGGGGAATTTTTTGGCTATAATTTAAGTACCTCTTCAGGCCTTTTCTCTCTCCTTCTTATTGAATTCCTATTATATGGATATTCTTCCATTTGATTGCATCACTCAGTTCTCGAATTCTCCTTTCATGCTCCTGGATCACTTTCTCCTTCTTTTTCTCAACTTCCTCTTTTTCTACAATTGTGTCTTCTAATTCATCTATTCTTCTCTCTGCCTCTTTAATCCATGCGGTGGCTGCCTGTATTTTATTATACAACTCATTTATAGCATTTTTAAATTCATCACAACTATTTTTAGGGTTCATAATCTTTGTACCAATAGCTTCTCTGGTGTCTTCCATGCCTTTTTCAAGCTCAGAGATTAATTTTAGGACAATTCTTCTAAATTCCTGGTCAGTTATGTTGCTTATATCTGTTTTGACCAATTCTTTAGCTGTCACTTCTTCCTGGAATTTCTTTAGAGGAGGGTTCTTCCATTTCATCATTTTGTCTAGTTTTCTGTTTCTTGCAGGTTTAAAAAGCTTGTTATGCGCTCTGAACCTGCAAGTTCTGCTATATTAAAGGAGGCTTTTTGTCCACAGCCTGTCCATTCAGGAAGTGTTCCCTTGGTCTCTCTTATTGTGACTTTGGTTATTTTATTTCCCTATTTGTACTGATATTTGGGACTCTCCACCATGTGTACTTTGGCTTGTTTCTAGAGGTAGCCCTGGAAAGGAAAACAGGCAGACAAACAGAGAACAAAAGCACGCAAACGCACAGACAAATCAAACAAACAAGCAAACCGAAAGGAAAACAAAAACAAGAAAAGACAAAGGGCAGTCTAAAAGCATAAAACCAGAAATCTCAGCTACACATAAAGAGCAAGGTGGAGGTAGTGCTGATGGAAGAACATATACAAAGAAAGAAATGACAGACGTGGGGAAAAAGAGAAATTGAACATTGACCAGACAGAGAGACTAAAAGGCTTAGTTCAGAGAGAGAAAAAGGAGAATATGGTAGGAGGCAAGGAGAAAGCAACAATGATAATGTTACCCAAAGAAACTATATAGTGTGATTATTCCAGAGAGAGAGAGAGAGAGAGAGAAATGAAGGTTAACGACGGAGGTGTAGAATATGCATCAAGAGAATGGACTAAATGTGACTGTTTAAGCAAACCTATAACCAGAGTACCAAGTCCAGAGGATGGGAGATATAAGAATGAGATAAAGGAGTATATATCTGATTAGCAAGAACTGATCTAGAGTTAATCATAGCAATGCATCAGTGCTGATCTTACTCTGGTTAAGAAAAAAAAAAAGAAATAAAAGCAGCTTTCCAGAGAGGATGGGCATGGTTTTGTGTGGGCAGGTCTCACGTCCACTCTGGGTCCTTCGGGCAGCTCCCTGAGGTCTTGCCTCGATGGTTGTGGAGAGAAAAATGGTGCTCCCCATCCCTTCCTGAACCAAGCACTGCAAATCTCTCTTTTAGGTCCAGTCTCCCTGTGCAGCAGGCTCAGCCAAGGTGAACCTTGTTCTATGTCCTTCGCCCCAGCCTCATTTCCAGATCTTAGTCCGCACGCTTTAATGATACTGCCGGAAATGTAATCTCACAGCCTGGGGCACTTCCTAGCCAGGGATGGAGTAGGGAGAATAGGGGAGAGGTTTCTCCTGATGCTGATTGGGACTGGGGCACCCAGCCCAAAGAAAGCTTTGCAGTTAGAGATAGGAATTCTCTCTGAATGCCCTGTGGTTAGGGGTGCAATTATAGGATCCCTCTCCATCCTAGGCAAAGGTTTTTCTCTTCTCCAGGGACAGTTCTATGAGCAGTTTCAGCCACTCTTTCTCTTCCCCTCACCTCTTTGCAGAGGGGGCTCCCTCCCCTCTGAGCCTCCGTGTCCTGCTGTTTTTATCTTCCCCAGTTCACAATCACGTACCTATGAGGCTATCTTCTTAGTGGACTCTGTCTCTTTTCCTCTCAGAGTCTTGTGGTTCGTGTCCTTTGGCCAAGCCTTTCTTTGACAGATGCGATGGGAAGTAAGGAACTTCCCATTTCTCTGCCATCTTGCTTTTTGAGCTTGTTTTTGTGTCTTGTGTTAGAAAGTAGTCCAATTTTATTCTTTTACATGTAGCTGTCTAATTTTTCTAGTACCATTTATTGAAAAGATTGTCTTTTCCCTGTTGTATATTCTTACTTCCTTTGTCAGAGATTAATTGATAATATAATTGCAGGATTATTTCTGTCTTATTGATCTATGTGTATATTTTTGTGCCAGTCTCATACTGTTTTGATTACTATAGCTTTGTAGTATGTCTTAAAATCTGGTTTTGTGATACCTACAGCTCTGTTCTTTCTCAAGATTTCTTTGAAAATTCAGTCTTTTCTGATTTCATACAAATTTTCATATTATTTTTTCTAGTTTTGTGAAAAAATGAGGTTGGTATTTTGATAGGGATTGCACTAAATCCATAGATTGCTTTGGGTAATACAGACATTTTAGCAATATTAATTCTTCCAATTAATGAGCATGGACTATCTTTCCATTTGTTTGTGTAATCAATTTTTATTAGTGTTTTATAGTTTTCAGATTATAAATCTTTCACCTCTTTGTTTAAGTTTATTCCTAGGTATTTCATTCTTTTTGGTGCAACTGTAAATGGCGTTTTATAAGCTTCTCTTTCTGCTACATTGTTAATAGTGTACAGTAATGCTACTGATTTCTAGATATTAATTTTTATCATAACACTTTAATGAATTTGTTTATTAAGTCTAAAAGGTTTTTTTGGTAAGCCTTAAGATTTTCTATATGTAGTATCAGTTGTTGGCAAATAGTGACAGTTTAACTTCTTTATCAATATGGATGCCTCTTTTCTTTCTCTCATATGATTGCTATGGCTAAGATTTCTAGTATTATGTTGAGTAAAAATGACAAGAGTGGAAATCCTTGTTTTGTTCCTGATATTAGAGGGAAAACTCAGGTTTCTAAACCATTGAGTATGATGTTGGCTCTGGGTTTGTCATATAAGGCCTTTATTATATTGAAGTGTGTTCCCTCTAACTCCACTTTGTTGAGAGTTTTTGTCTTTAATGGATGTACTTTGTCAAATTCATTTTCTTTATTATTCAGATGACCATATGAATTTTATTTTTCATTGTGTTTGTTTTTGTCTGACATTCATTGATTTGCAAATATTGAACCATTTCTATATATCCCCAGAATAAATTTTACCTGATGGTGGTGAATGATCTTTTTAATGTATTGTATGTGGTTTGGTAACATTTTGATGAGAATGTTTACATGTTCATTAGGGATATTGGACTGTAATTTTCTTTTTCTGTGGTGATTTTGTCTGGTTTTGGTATCAGGGTATTGTGGCCTTGTAGCATGTAGTTGGACACTCTCCTTCTCCTCCTCTTCCTCCTTCTCCTCCTTCTGTATTTTTTAATAGTTTAAGGAAAGTAGGTATTATATTAAATCTTCTTTTAATATCTGGTAGAATTTCCCTATGAATAGATCTGGTACTGGACTTTTGTTTTTTGTTAGTGTTTTTTTTTTTTTTTAAATCAACTCAATTCTGTACAACTGACTTGTAACGAGTCTGTTCTATTTCTTCTAGGTTCAGCTTTGGAAGTTTGTATTTCTTGGAGTTTACGTATTCTTTTAGGTTGTCTAGTTTGTTGGCATATAATTTTTGTAGCATTCTCTTATGATCCTTTGTACTTCTGCGGTGTAATTTGTTCTCTTCTCTTGTTCATAATTTATTTATGCGGGTCATTTTTCTTTTTTTAATTGATGAGTCTGGCTAAGAGTTTGTCAATTTCATTAATCTTTTCAAAGAACTAGCTCTTATTTTCATTTATTTTCTTTCTTTTTTTTTCTTTTTTGTGTATGTCATTTATTTCTGCTCTGATTTTATTATTTCATTTCTTCTACTCATTTTGGGCTTTGTCATTTTTTTAATGGTTTTTTTAAGTGTAAGTTTAGATTGCTTATTTGCAAATTTTTTTTGCTTCTGGAGGTAGCCATGTATCACTATATACTTCCCTCTTAGGACTGCTTTCACTGTGTCCCAAAGATTTTGGATTGTGGAGTTTTTATTTTCATTTGTCTTCATGTACTTTTTATTCACTCTTTAATTGTTTCATTGACCCATTTCTTGTTTAGTATCATGTTGTTTAGTCTCCACATGCTTGCATTTTTTTCCATCTTTTTTCCTGGTAATTTGTTTCCAGTTTCACACTGCTGTGATTGCAAAAGATGTGTGGTATGATTTTCATCTTCTTAAATTTAGAAAAGCTTGATTTATAACCTGTTATGTAATTTATTTTGGAGAATGTTCCATGTTCACTTGAAAGTAACGTGTATTCTGTTGTTTTGGGATGGAATGTTCTGTACATATCTGTTATGGACATCTAGTCCAATGTGTCACCCAAAGGCACTGTTTCCTTATTTTCTGTCTGAATGACCCACTCATTGATGTGAGTGGAGTATTAAAGTTCCCTACTATTATTGTGTTATCATCAATTTCTCTCTATTTTTAAAATGTTTTTAATGTTTCTTTATTTTTGTGAGAGATAATGACTTGGGCCGAAGTTGGATGTTCACCCTATTGAGTCACCAGGCACCCCTCAATTTTTCTCTTTATGCCCATTCATATGTCTTTTATGTATTCAAATGCTTCAGTGCTGGGTGTGTAGTTATTTATAATTGTTATATCCTCTTGTTGTATCAGTCCCTTTATTATTATGTATTGCCTTTCTTTGTCTTTTGCTACAATCTCTGTTTTAAGGTATTTTGTCTAAATATTGCTACTCTGGCTTTTTTTTTCCAGTTCCATTTGCATTGTAAATATATATTTTTTCATCCCTTCCCTTTCAGTCTCTATGTGTTCTTAGGTCTGAGGTAAATCTCTTGGAGGCAGCATATAGATGGGTCTTGTTTTTTCTTGTTATTCCAAGAAAGACCAATGGGTCTCACTTTTTTTTATCCAAACACTATGTCCTTTTTTGTTTTAATTCTTATTAGTTAAGATACTGTGTTATATTAGTTTCAGGTGTACCATACTGATTCAACAATTCCACACATCACCTGTTGCTCATCATGGCAAGTGCACTTCTTAAACCCCATCATCTATTTCACCCATTCCTCCAACCACCAACCTCCCCTCTGGTAACCATCCGTTTGTTCTCTATAACTAAGTCTTTTTCTTGGTTTGCCTCTCTCTCTTTTTGTTTGCCTTTGTTTGTTTGTTTGTTTTTTCTTAAATTCTAGATATGCGTGAAATCAAATGTATCTTTAAAATTTTTTAATATTTATTTATTTTTGAGAGAGAGAGACCGAGTGTGAGTAGGGGAGAGGCAGAGAGAGAGAGAGAGAGAGAGAGAGAGAGAGAGAGAATCTGAAGCAGGAGTCAGGTTCTGAGCTTTCATCACAGAGCCCAAAACAGGGCTCAAACCCACTCTGTGAGATCATGACCTAAGCAGAAGTCTGACGCTTAGCCAACTGAGCCACCCAGCACCCTGAAATAATATGGTGTATTTCTTCCTCTGACTGACTTATTTTGCTTAACAAACATGTCACTGCAAATGACAAGATTTCGTTCATTTTTTTCTATGGTTGAAGAACATTCCACAGTATATATCTACCACATTTTTATCCACTTATCAATCAATGGACAATTGGGCAAACACTATGCCTTTTGATTGAAACACTTAGGCCATTTACATTTTAAGTAATTATTGATAGGCATGTATTTATTGCCATTTTTAAAAACTCATTTTCAGGTTGTATTTTAGTTCTTTATCCCTTTTTCCTTGTTCCCTTTCTTTGTGGTTACTGAATTTCTATAGTGTTATATTTGGCTTTCTTTCTCTTTATTTTTTGTGTATCTGCATAGCTTTTAAGATTGTCATTACTCTGAGATTCTTATATAACTTCCTAAGTAAATAGCAGTTTATATTAATTTGATGGTCATTTAAGTTCAAACGCATTCTAGAAAAAATTAAGCAGAACAACTTCTTTAATTTTTTTCTCCCTTCTCTTCCTTTTGTGCTCCTTTGTCCAGGTTTTATGTATATGTTATCATATTTTAGTGTCCTAGTAATAGGCGTAATTCTGTGTGTTCTATGTAGGAGGTGATTTCAGGTGAGTTACTTTACAAGAACTGTAACTTTCATCATATTTGCTTTTTAATCCATGATAATTTTAGTAGATTATTTGTTGTCTTGTAGATAATCGTCTTGTATATCATTGTATAATCTGAATAAAGATACTTTTATGTTTTTCCATTGTTGTTGACATACCTCCATTTTTTTTGTTGTTATTGTTTGTTATTTTATTCCATGGGCTAGAATTTCTAAGTTGATGTTGAATAGAAAAAGTAAGAGGGAATGTTCTTGCCTTTCCCCCAATTTTAATATTTTTAAATTAAGAACATTTTTAATGTTTTATTTTTATTTCTGAGAGAGAGAGAGAGAGAGAGAGAGAGTCTTATGACGAAGTCATGATGATGACAATATCTATTTGTGTTGATTTTTTTATGTAAGGTGTAGCAAACCTGTCCAATTTTATTCTTTTGTTTGTGGATGTTTAGTTTTCCAAGCTCTATTTGTTGACGAGCCCATCCTTTCTTTATTGTATATTCTTAGCAATCTTGTTGAAGATCAGTGGATTGTATATGTGTGGATTTTTCCGTCTTTTGGGGGCTTTCTATTCTGCTGCATTGGTCTATATATCTGTCTTTATGCCAATACCATACTGTTTTAATTATTGTAGTATTGTAATATGTTTTGAAATCAGGAACTGTGATGGCTCCAACTATGCTTTTCTTTCTCAAAAAAGTTTTAGAATTTTTTCTCAATATTAAAGGAAGCATGATTAGAGGGCTGTGTAATTTCAAAGCCTTTATTTTAACCTTGGTCTCTAGATACATGAACAGACATTGGTGTGAGCCTACAAAATGCTTGCACATATCAGATAAGAACTTCTGACCAAGAGCATTGAATATTACAACAATAGCCAAGGGACATAGTTAAATTCAATTATTCAAAATGTTTACAGAGTGATAGGCATTTTATCAGGTGTTGAGCAAGCAGAAGTGAATAGAATATGTCCTTGCTCTGAACAAATTTACAGTCTAGGGATGTGTTTGGGGAATGGGATGGAGGAAGAGTCTAGGCCGATTTTCCCACAGTTTCAGCTTGGGTGTCTTTGAATGAAAGCATCATTTGCCAATATAGACAATCCTAGTGCAATTTGAGAGGGGAAGACATGAGTGTGATTTTAGATATGTGGAATGTGGGGCACCTGGGTGGCTCAGTCGGTTGAGTGTCCGGCTTCGGCTCAGGTCATGATCTCACAATTTGTGGGTTCGAGCCCTGCATCAGGCTCTGTGCTAACCACTAGCTCAAAGCCTGTAGCCTGCTTCAGATTCTGTGCCTCCTTCTCTCTCTGACCCTCCCCTGCTCGCACTGTCTCTCAAAAATAAATAAAAGACATAAAAAGTTTAAAAAAATAAAAAGTATGTGGAATGTGTGGCTCTTGTGGGATACTGAGATACAAAGGCAAGGTTTTCCAAAAGATTAGGTAATGGTGAAGCAATGTGGGCATTCTTGGTATAAGAATAAGAGTAGATTGCATTAATGCAGTAGTACATGGATGACACAAAGACTGAAGTAGGAAAATGCCTCCTAAGCAGTCTAAAACATTGTACTGGTAGAGAAGGAGGCTTTGAAAAGAATAAAAGAAAAATAAGCTGCCAAAGTTGCAATGTAGGTGTTTAATGGGCATACCTGGAGAAAGAAAATTAAAAATACCCTGAATTTCTTTATTAGCTCCAATAGTGTGGTATGTGCGTATGTGTGTGTGGATGCATGTGTGCCTGTGTGCACATGCCATAAGATTTTCTATTGATAAGATTATGTAATGTATAAATACAGACACTTTTACTTCTTCCAATGTAAATTTGGTGAACTTAATTTTTCTTTCTCATTCAATTACTCTGGCTAGACATCCAGTGTAATGATGAATAGAAATGATGTGAGGGGACGCTATTACTTTGGTTTCATTCTTAGGTTTTTCTGGCCTTTTTTAGGTTGAAGAAATTTCTCTCTATTCTTAGTTTGTTGAATTTTGTATTGTTAAATCTCAAAAGGGTGTTAGATTTTGTCAAATGTTTTCAGGTGTCTATTTAGATAAACATATGAATTATATCCTTTATTCTATTAATATTATTTTTACACTAATTTGCATTTCTTGGATAAATTACACTTCTTAAATTATTGAAATATAGTTACACCCAACGTTACATTCGTTTCATGTGTACAATATAGTGATTCACCAGTCTATACATTATGCTATCTGACACTATAGATTGACAGTACCATTGACTATATTTCTTTTATCACTGTGATTTACTTATTTCATAGCTGGAGCCTATATCCCCCAGTTCCTTTCAACCATTTTTATACATCCCCACCCCCATCCTTTGGCAACTATCAGGTTGTTCTTTTTATTTATGGGTCTGTTTTGGCTTTTTGTTTGTTTATACACTTGCTTTGTTTTTTATATTCCACAATTAAGTGAAATCATGTAATATTTGTCTTTTTCTACCTAACTTATTTCAGTTAGCATGATACCCTCTAGGTCAATCCATGTTATCACAAGTGGAAAGATCTCATTTTTTTCAATGATTAGATAATATTTTTTTTATACACTCATCTATCAGAGGACACTTGGTTTGCTTCCATCTTTTAGCCATAGTAAATAATGCTGCAGTAATTATATTTGATTTTTGGGAGTGTGTGATCAATGCCCAGTGTTGGAATAACTGGATCATATGGCATTTCTATTCTTATTTTTTTTTTTTGGTACCTCCATACTGTTTTCCACAGTGGATATACCAATTCATATTCCCACCAACAGTGTATGAAGGTTTTCTTTTTACTACATACTCAACAAAACTTGTCTTTTTGATTCTAGGCATTTTGACAGATGTAAGATGATATTTCATTGTGGTCTTAATTTGCATTTTTTAATGATCAGTGTTATTGAACATCTCTTCATATGCTGACCATGTGTATGTCTTCTTTGGAAAACTGTCTATTCAGGTCTCCTGCCATTTTAATCAGATGATTTATTATTATTATTATTTTTTTTTTAGTGTGTGTGTTGAGCATACAAGTTCTTTATATATTTTGGATATTAGCTCCTTATGGGATATGTTATTTGTGAATATCTATTCTCATTCAATATGTTGCCTTTTTGTTTTGTTGATGGTTTTCTTTGCTTAAATTGAACTTGGCATTGATATATAATTCTTTTTATATATTTCTGGACTTATTTTGTTACTATTTTCTTGAAGATATCCTTATTTATATTTATACAAGATATTGGTGTATAGTTTTCTTTGCTTGTGATGTCTTTGTCTCGTTTTCATATTGGAACAGTTCCAGTCTCATTTTCTCCCTACTCTGTTGTGCTATTATTGCTATACAAATTTATCTTTATAGAGCCTAAATAAATCAATACCACATTCTAACAATGACTTTATGCTGTTGTCTTTTATACTAGTTAGGAGAGTTACAAAATACATTCTTAATATTTTGTGTACTTACCCATGTAGCTGTCTTTACTGGTGCTCTTCCTTTGTGAACATTTGAGTTGTTGTCTAATGTCTTTTCACTTCAACTTGAATGAATTTCTATAGCATTTGTTCATAGGACTAGTGGGCTAGTGACAAATTCTGTTTTCTTTCTATCTGGGAGCATCTAAATTTCTTTTCTGTTTTTGAAATACAGGCTATCTGGAGAAAGAGTTATTGGTTGACAGGCTGTCTTTCCAGCAGTTCAAATATATCATTCCATTTCTTTATAGGCTTTATTTATTTATTTTTTGAAGATAAGACAGCTGTTAATCTTACTGAGAAAGACTTTTACATGATGAGTTTTTTTTCCCCTCCTTCAAAATTTTCTTGACAGTTTTACTATGATGTGTTAAGGTACGGGTAGCCTTGCGTTTAATCTAATTGAAGTTCATTGAGGTTCTTGGACATGCAGATTAATGTTCATCATCAAATTAAAAAGATTCTTGCAATTATTTCCTCAAATATTCTTTCTGCATCCCCCCCTTTCTGTGATTCTTATTATGCATAAAATACTTGAAAGTATTCTGAAAATCTCTGAGATTTGTTCATTTCTATTTACTCTTTTTCCCCCCTCTTCAGATTGTTTAATTTCATGAGACTTATCTTCAAATTCACCAATTATTTCTTCTGCAACTCAAATATGCTGTTGAGCCCCTCTAGTAATTATTTCATTTCAGTCATGTACTTTTCACTCCAAAATTTTATTTTGGTATTGTAAATTTTTTTTACCGTTTTTAGTTATTTTAGAGAAAGGGAGACAGTATGAACAGGGGAGCGTCAAAGAGGGGGAGACACAGAATCTGAGGACAGGTTCCAGGGTCTGAGCTAGCTGTTAGCACAAAGCCCGATGTAGGGTTCGAACCCACGAAACATGAGGTCATGACCTGAGCCAAAGTCAGACGCTTAACCGACTGAGCCACCCAGGTGCCCCTCGTTTTGGTATTTTTAAAATGATATTTATTTATTCATTATTTCTCTATTTAGTCAGTCACTTATATTTTCTTTCTATTCTTTATGTATGGTTTTCTTGAAAAGTTTTTAGTATAATTATAATAGCTGATTTAAAGTAGTTTTCTAGAAAGCTCAACATCTCTGCTCTCCCATGAAAAATTTCTATTGACTGCTTTTATTTTTCCTTTAGTGGACCATATTTTCATGTCTTTGTATGCATCATACATTTTTGCAAGCATTTGATTCTTTTGGATATTATAATGTGGCAATTCTGGGAATAAGACCTCCATTCCCACAATGATTTGTTCTTGCTGCTATTTTTGTTTGTTTCTTTGTTTGTTTTATTTCTGTCATGCTGTTTACTTGTTCAATGACTTTTCTGGATTAATTCTATGGAGTCTGAATTTCTTTTAATGTGCAGCCAGTGAAGTCTCTTCTCAGTTAGCTTTACTGTCAGTTAATGATTGGACAGAGATTTTTAAATTCCGTGACTAAAAAGTCTTCCACCTCTGCTGAGGGTATAACTGTGTAACTGTTATAGCACATGAACTGTTATAGCACATAAGATAGTTTACAACTTTACTGTTATCTTAACAATAGGTGAAAGAATTTCTGAGGTCTTATCTGGGTATGGTCACAGCCTTACTGGCTGGATCCTAAAGAATATATCAAAACTTCTCAAAGCATACTCCCCCTTACTTTCTGGTGTTTTGTTTCTTGGGTCTTCTTTTCAATGTCTTGGTTAGGGTTTCATTTGCACTAACTGGTATCAAGCCTTAAGCAGCTGTGACATGAAACAATGGTCAGTAGTGTTTTGATAAATGCTTTCAAAAGGAGTTTTTCCACAGAGCTGAGGAATAAGCCAAATAGTGACAATGCTCTGAAAATGGGACTTTTGGGACACACCAAATCCAATTATACAAATTTCTAATAGTTCCAATAGTTCCCAATTTCTAATAGTTCTTAGGCTGCCATTTGTCATAGCTACTATAGTTGTGAAGCTTCTGCTTTTTAGGCTACCACTGAGCTCCAGAGAGGAGGGTTAGGGGGCAGCAAATTCCAATCCATAAGCCCCATGTTTTTATTGAAGTTCATCAGTTTTCCTTGAATAAATTCTCCTCAGATTGTTGTAAGCATTGCTTTATTTCTAGAGTTCTGAAAAAATTTATTTAGACAAATTTTTAAAATTAATTAATTAATTAATTTTATTTATTTTTGAGAGAGACAGAGACAGAGAGACAGAAAGCACTGGTGGGTTAGGGGCAGAGAGAAAGGGAGAGAAAGCATCTTACGCAGGCTCCATGCCCAGCATAGAGCACAATCTCATAACTGTGAGTTCATAATCTGAGCCAAAATCAAGAGTCAAACACTTAACTGATTGAGCCACCCAAGCATCCCTATTCAGACAATTTTTGATAGAGCTTTTGTTGCTTTTAAGAGAGGTTAGATTTACATAGACTCCCAGTCTATCACCCCAGAATTCTTGCCTTTTTTACCTTGCTTTTTTTTTTCATGGCAAACATGTTAAGTACATCTGATTATCATGTTGCTATTGATGGACATATTGTGTCACAGAGGGTGCTTAAGATCACACAGCTAATCAATGATCTATCTTTTCTCCTTTATGAACAAATAGTTTTCCTTTCACAGGCAAGAAGAATCCTACATCCTTTATCCATTCAGATCCCTAATTCATTTTTGCCTGCTTTGGTGTTTTGGTGACTGTTAATTATGGAGAATTCTAGAAGCAGTGGAGCTGGCTCTTCTATTAATGCTACTCATGCTATCTGGATGGTTCTAATGTTTTGGCTGACTTTTCATTTTTTTCCCCCAATTGCTAAAAATGGTGAAGTCAGCAGTCTAGTACAACCATGCCTACAGTTAAAGTTATAGAAATATTACCCACACCTCATGTAGTAAACACACATTTTATTTCACTCTTAGCCTTTACCTCCCAGGGAACAAAATTTTAGTGATGCCATATTGCATATCCAGTGGACTTCTGAGCTATTCTCCGAGCCTGCATGCTTTGTGCTAATGAAATTTTTGGAATTGATTGAATGTATTTGTGGCATTCTCCAGTGAGGTTGCTCTGCATCCAGGCATTTATGGTTCTTTCCTGAACTCTAGTTGGTCTGCTTTTCTTTTTGGGTGGCAAGACAGACATCTGTAGGCTTCAGACTTGTGGTTTTAACTCTTGGTGAGAAGACTAGAAATTCCATGACAAAAAGTGATTTTGTGGAGGAATGATAAGTGTAAAGAGGGTGTGGGGAAGTGATTTGTTTAGCATCCAAGAGGTCCAGACTGATCTTTCTGTGTCTACAGTTCAGCTTATCTTTGCTGTTTTCTCTTCAATGTCAAGTGTGCCTGAACTCTGCTGATATTTAGCTTTATTGCCATGGGCATTAAAATTGGTATCATCTTCAGCAATGTCTGAGAAGGAGGGGATTTATGAGAGTTTTGGCACCTATTCCTCTCAGTTCTGTTCTCTTATGGTATTCTGATCAGCGGTAGTAGACTGAACTTCCCTTGTTCTATTTTATTTTATTTTTTATTTTATTTTATTCTAGTCAGTTAACATACAGTGTTAAATTAGTTTCAGGTATACAATATAATGATTCAACAATTTTATATATTTCTCAGTGCTTATTAAGATAAGTGTACTCTTAATCCCCTTCACCTATTTCACTCATTCCCCTCACTTACATTCCCTCTTGTAACCATTTATTTGTTCTCTATACTTAATAATCTATGTGTTGGTGAAATAAAAAACACAAGAAACAACAAGTATTGGTAAGAAAAAGGAACCCTCA
Source organism: Mungos mungo (assembly GCA_004023785.1). NCBI lineage: Eukaryota > Metazoa > Chordata > Mammalia > Carnivora > Herpestidae > Mungos > Mungos mungo. The sequence goes on from PISW01009452.1 coordinate 28,354, forward strand.
TGCACTGTTGGTGGGAATGCAAAGTGATGTAGCCACTGTAAAAAATAGTATGAAGGCTCCTCAAAAAATTAAAAATAGAACTACCTTATGATCCAGCAATCACACTACTGAGTATTTACCCAAAGAATGCAAAAATACTAATTCAAAGGGATACCTGCACCCCTATCTTTATAAGAGCATTACTTATAATAACCATGTTATGGAAGCAGCCCAAGCACCTGTCAACTGCTGAATGGATAAAAATGTTGTGGTATGTATACATACATATATAATGGGATATTATTCAACCATAAAAGAGACTGAAATTTTGCCATTTACAATGAGATGGATGAAGCTGGAAGTCATTATGCTAAATGAAAAAAGTCAGTCAGAGAAAGAAAAATACCATATGATTTCACTCCTATGCAGAATTTAAAAAACAAAACAAGGGAAAATATGAACCTACCTTGTTTTGCTTCACCACTAATCATGTGGCCTTAGCTTCTTTTAGCATTTGTCCTCACAGGATCAACATTTATTAAAAGCATCCCATCTTTCATTTTGTGCTGTGAATCCAAGTTCAGGCTTCAGAGCCCATCTTTCAAGGCTCTGCCTTTTACTATGGGCTTTTAAGCCATATGGAGCGAGTGTATCACCAAGTGAACAACTTCTCCTGCCTGCTTTGAGCCACCTACTAACCTGGCAAGCAGTACTTTGTGAAGCCACTGACACACATTTGGGCAGGTTAGTGCCAAATCCAAAACTGCATGTGGCCCTAGAGATTGCTTTCCATGTTAGCACTGATGGTATGGTTAGAGTCTTTAGGCTGATTAAAAATCCAAATATTTGAGGAACCTCCAATCAAGGAGATCAGGCATTTTAGTAACATGTGTTGTCCTGTTCCCTTTCTCCCTGCTTCCCTCCCTCTCACCTGTTCTCCTTCCTTCTCTTCATCTGTCTTTGAATTTGGAGTGATCATTGATTCTGTACAGGTCACTCTGCTAAATAATCAAGACGCCAAGAATAACAGAGAGACTGACATTAAGGAGCTCTTAGTCTCAGGAGAGACAAGAGACAACTGATGGCAATGCAGTAGAGTGGAGACATGAGCACTGTGAAGGTGGCCTGGTGTGAGACAGAGTGTGAAGGGGGGCAGGGGTCATACTTCACAGTCGGAACCAGAGTGTGCAGAGCCCTGGGAAAGACCTCAGGACAAACTCTTGAGGTAAGTCTGTAAGAAGGAAGAGAGTGCATCATACCGGCAAGAGGATAAGTGAGAATTAAGGCAGAGAGGACAGTCAACTTCCAAAGATAAGAGAGAACATGTGTTAAGGGAGATAGTAAGGTGACAAGGTGACCCAGGTTGGGCTTGGTGGGGAGGGTGGCCAAAATATAGCCTGAGAGGTTGGGGTAACCACAGGCTGAAGAGGATGTATTTCACCTAAGAGCCAGAAGGATCTCCACAGGGAAGAGGTGCATTGTGGAATGATCACCCTTTGGCAGTACACAGGGTTATGGGAAGAGTTAGCCACATGGGTGCTGAAACTAAAGGAGCTATGCCAGCACAGCAGTGATGGTGGACACTGGGGACATTGATTAGCCAAAGAGGTAGCATGGGTCTATTCAGTTTGCATCTGTTGCAACAACCCCCTCACTGAACTGAGAGCCAGTCTATGCACCTTGTGAGGACCAGGATGACCCCTGGTGATCTTTGATCTAGCGGGTATGGGTATGGAGTAGAAAGGCAAACTGCCCTAGTAAGGGGGGATTCAATGTGTTTCCCTCTTGATTGGAGTGGCTGTCTATTTTCCCCGTCACATCATTACCCAGGGTCTGCTCTTCTCTGGTCTCTCTCACATGCCACAGCTTCGATGAGGGCTCTTCTCCAGGCAGAATTATCACTTTATTTAGAAAATAGTACTGGGGTTTTTAGTACAAACACTCCTAGTCTTTGTTACTCAGTGAGTGCAAGGGAGAAGGGTCTCAACATCTGTTCGTAAATGTCTGTATTAAATAGAACAGCCTAAACATGCTGAGGAATAAATTAAACCTGTCCTCTGTAATTTAACAAAACAATGGCTTATTTCTTACTCATCTAAATTCTGATGCTTGACCAGGCAATATTCCAAGCAAACTGTCTTCCATGTAGTTATTTAGAGACACTGTCTGCCCCATCTCATGGCCTTGCCATGTGGACTCACCCCTTCATCGTGGCAGTAGTGGGAAAGAGTATGGGGACACACAGCTGTGATGTCACTGTTCAGAGGTGATACATGAAAGTATTTCTCTTCTCACTCTACCAGACAGAAGCAGCCACACATTTCCACCTTGCAGCACAACTAGCACATCAGTATGATCCTTTCTGCTTAGTATCTTCCAGGAATCTTAAAACAACTTGGTTTGATAATGATTCCCTTATTTTTTGAGCAGTGTCATTGATCCAGGTAAAGTCAGCTGAAGGCCTTTTCTCTATTTTCTCATTTGTGTTCTTAATTTTCAAGTGATTTAGACAAAAAGGGGAAGGATTTTATTATGTTCTATAATTGAGTTTTTATTTTGAGGATGGTTTGGTGCTGTTGTTCTACCAAAATCCTATAAAGTCCTAAGTGTATGGACCAGGTCCCTTTGTCTCAATATTTAAAAAAAAAAATTGGGGGGTGTTGCCTGGGTGGTTCAGTCGGTTGAGCGTCTGGCTTTGCTCAGGTCATGATCTCATGGTTCATGGGTTTGAGCCCCTTGTCAGGCTCTGTGCTCAGAGCCTGGAGCCTGTCTTCAAATTCTGTGTTTCCCTCTCTCTCTGACCCTCCCATGCTCATGCTGTCTCTCCTCTCAAAAATAAATAAATCATTTAAAAAAATTTTTAAAAATTTAATGTTTATTTATTATTGAGGGACAGAGAGAAACAGAGCATAAGCATGGGAACGACAGAGAGAGGGGGGAGACACAGAATCCGAAGCAGGATCCAGGCTCTGAGCTATCAGCACAGAGCCCGACGTGGGACTCAAACTCACAAACTGTGTTCATGACCTGAGCTGAAGTCAGATGTGAACTGACTGAGCCACCCAGGCACCTTCCTTTAGCTCAACATTCAAAAGGGCATGACACTGTGCTGGGCACACAGCAGGCATTTGATGTTTATCAGCTGAGAGACCACTACATGTGTCAGGAGCATTCTAGAAGGATTCCTGGTAGAGACTAAGGAGGTACACATGACAGCTCTGTGTGCATTTGATTCCTCAGTGATTCATTGAAAAAATTATCAACTCTTTCTACTTAAATAGAGAGCTATGCACATAAATATCTGGCCATGTGAGCAAAAAGCTTGGGTGATCATCCTAGAAAGGGCTGCAGTTAAGAAGGAGAGACTGCATAGCCTATTGGACAAAGCATAGGCTTCAGTTTTTCTTCACTGGTCATGGCCTCCAGGCCTCCAGGAACTCAACTCTTTTGTTTTCCATTTTCCCATTTGTATAACTGGAGCACTAACACCTTCCTATCTATCTTCACATGGGTGTTCTGATGATCAAAAACTTTGTGTATTTAGGCAAGTTGCTTCACAAGCTAGGATATCTGAAAATATCCAAGGCATCAACAGGTAATATAGATCTCTGCAAATATTAAGCCCCCATTCATGCTGGCTGGTTTTGGGGGGAAATATTTTGTCACCAGCTCAACCTGCTGTCTTTCTAAACTGATTCTTGAATCATAAAAATAAAAGTGGTGCTTCTACAAAGCTAGAATAAACTAGAATTAGCTGGATTAGTTGTCAGTTCACGTTTTATTTAGGCTCAGTTGAATGAAGTTTTTAATGAAATCAATTCTTATAGTCTTAACCTCCCCTACGGGCACTTAAGGAGTATTATTATTCCAAGCAGAACTATTTGGAATGAAGAATAGAACTGATGGCATTTTAGAATTGTGGGAAAAACTAGCATTGGGAGACAATGAAAGAAAATCAAAGTAAACCCAGGCAGAGTAGTCTGGATGGGCGGGGAAGGGAGAGAGAATTTTGTGGTTCTGAGAAGGCTGGTGGCTCCAGGCCCAGGGAGCGGGTGCAACAGTGAGGAAGATCAGGACTGGTAGTCTTTAGATCATAATCGTCTTCCTGATTAATGAAGTAAGCTAGATCACTTGGGTTTTCTGAAAGGGGTTACTGAAAGTGCCTACTGTCCATTATGCCATTCAACTGGGGCCTGGGCAGGGGATCATAGAGGTGGGGGTGGTTTTGGGGTGGCCATGGGAGAATGAGTCCGGGTGCCATTTTCTTTCACAGTCACTGCACAGCTTCCTATTTTCTCTGCAGTCCTGGTGTGCATATAGCTACCCAACTGAGCCACTGGAGGGTTTCCAAATGCACCTGCCACTTTGCTGCTTGCTCAACAAGGAGCCCCCACTCTCACTGGGTTATTTATTAAACACTTTCTTTTCCTTTAATGCCCTGCTCAATCATCCTCTTCCTTGCAAATGCTCCCCCAAGCTCCTTAGGCAAAGGGCTATGTCATTCCATAGATCAGGAGACAGCATCTCAAAGACTTTTCCGATGTTTCAAAGCTCATTCTCACCAAGCAGGGATTCATACTACACAAACTCTAATGGACTCCAAAATCTGTAATTTTGGCTATTGACCTGGACAAGGGTTGTCTTCTTGAATTTTTTGGAAGTCCCACTTTAGCTTTTTTCCACCTTTGCCACCCTTATGGGCCTAAAGGACTGTAGGCTGTTAGAAACAAGACATTAAACCCCAAATGGAGCTGTTTGTTAAACTCTGTGTCACTGATAGGAGAAGATAGGATTCAGTAGGCAGAGAGGGAAAGATTAAGACCTGAGGTCCCCAGGTGGGGGAAAAACACCTATTTTTGGAGAATTCTAGGAGTGTTTGACCACAGGAAGCTCCCCACAGACATAAGGTTTTTCTTCAGAATGTAACAGACCCCACCTACTCCCCCTCAGGTTTCCCTCTGGGATTTGACAAAAGACCTAAGTATGGCCATCTACCACCCCTCAAACAATAGAAATGAGCCAATCAAGAATGGGCAACCCAGCACCTAGAGTTATCCAGCCAATGAGGGTAGAACCCGAGAAGGAACAAGGGGTAAAGGAAGGGGAGGGCGGACCAGAACCTTATAAAACAAGGACCCTTGCCTATAGTCCTCAGGCATTTACTTTTGAATGTCCCCTCTCTGTGAAGAGAGCTTTCCTACTATTCTTCTTTTTCTAATCTTATACTCTAATACACTTCTGTCTGATGCTCATTTTGTGTCCACCTCTTCACTCTTCAAAACAGCAAGACAACAAATCCTAGTATTGTGGTAAAGAATCCTGCAACAACAACCTGGATATTATGACCTGGGCTGAAGTTGGACACTTAGCCAACTGAACCACCCAGGTGCCCCATCAGCAGCCTTTCTTTTAAATGGGCTGTTTATCAACACGCACAAATATTCCTTGTCTGATTGCATGTGTACCACATCCACCAATCTGTCAGGCCTGTGTGGGTCATGGCAGCATGCCTGGAGCAAAGCTTCACTGCATTAAGGTTTCCAGTAGTATTTTTGAGAAGCATGTAAGTGCATATGTGTCCCAACATAGCAACTAAGTGGCCTGGAGATTTCCTCCTCTTGTACCATTATGTCATCGAAAATACCGTTAACCTATTAACTGTTAGCACAATGACTCAACAAATGTGTGTGTGTGTGTGTGTGTGTGTGTGTGTGTGTGTGTGTTATGAAAAGGGAGAGGAATTAACATGAGCTTCAAAGAGGTACAGTGAATTCTGCGCTGATAATTGAAACATGAAAACTACTAAAAGGAAAAAGTTCAAGAGAACTTATGGAAAGGTATATAAATGTCCTGACACCAGTTAATGATTCTGCACCCAATTTATTTATTTATTTATTTATTTATTTATTTATTTAATAGTTTATTGTCAAATTGGTTTCCATATAACGGCCAGTGCTTCTCCCCACAAGAGCCGCCAATGATGACCATGACTCTCCCCCTCTCTCCCTCTCCCCCATCAGTCCATGGTTCGTTTTCAGTATTCAGTAGTCTCCCTTGATCTGTGTCCCTCACTCTCCCCCACTCTCTTTCCCCCTCCCTCTCCCCATGGTCCCCTGCCAGGTCTCTCCTGTTAGACCAATGAATGCAAACATATGGTATCTATCCTTCTCTGCTGACTTATTTCACTTAGCATGACACCCTCAAGGTCCATCCGCTTTGCTAAAAATAGCCAGATTTCATTCTTCCTCATTGCCGTATAGTACTCCATTGTATATATATACCACATCTTCTTGATCCTTTCATCAGTTGATGGACATTTAGGCTCTTTTCATGATTTGACTATTGTAGAAAGTGCCACTATGAGCATTGGGGTGCATGTGCTCCTATGCATCAGCACTTCTGTATCCCCTGGGTAAATCCCTAGCGGTGGTATTGCTGGGTCATAGGGAAATTCTATGGATAGTTTTTTGAGGAGCCTCCACACTGTTTTCCAGAGTGGCTGCACCAGTTTACATTGCCACCAACAGTGTAGGAGGGTGCCTGTTTCTCCACATCCTCGCCAGCATCTATAGTCTCTTGACCTGTTCATTTTAGCGACTCTGACCAGTGTGAGGTAGGATCTCAGTGTGGTTTTGATTTGAATTTCCCTGATGATGAGTGATGTTGAGCATCGTTTCATGTGCCTGTTGGTCATCTGGATGTCCTCTTTGGAAAAGTGTCTATTCAGGTCTTCTGCCCATTTCTTCACTGGATCATTCATTTTTCGTGTATGGAGTTTAGTGGGCTCCTTGTATATTTTGGACACTAGCCCTTTATCTGATATGCCATTTGCCATTATCTTTTCCCATTCTGTCGGTTGCCTGTTAGTTTTTTTGATTGTTTCCTTTGCCTTGCAGAAGCTTTTTATCTTGATGAAGTCCCAGTAGTTCATTTTTGTTCTTTATTCCCTTGCCTCTGGGGATGTGTCAAGGAAGAAATTACTGCGATTGAGGTCTAGGAGGCTAGTTCCTGCTTTTTCCTCAAGGGTTTTTATGGTTTCCTGTCTCACATTCAGATCCTTTATCCATTTTGAGTTTATTTGTGTGAATGGTGTCAGAAAGTGGTCTAATTTCATTCTTCTACATGTTGCTGTCCAGCTCTCCCAACACTACCTGTTGAAGAGGCTGTCTTTTTTCCATTGGACACTCTTTCCTGCTTTGTCAAAGATTAATTGGCCATATACTTTTGGGTCCAGTTCTGGGTTCTCTATTCTATTCCATTGGTTCATGTGTCTGTTTTTGTGCCAATACCAGACTGTCTTGATGATGACAACTTTGTATTAGCACCCAACTTAAATGTGTGTGTTGATGAGAGGTTTCCCATATGAGTGTCCTACAATTAATTCAATTCCAAGACTATTTACCTGAAGATAACATCAGATACCACAGGTTAAGAGCTCAGTCCCATAGGACTCCTGTCCCCACCCCCACACTGTCAACGTAAATAAAGATATAAACCAAGGAAATCCCAATTTGGCAGAAATTAAGTTTATTTGGGAATAGCAGATAAATTGAAATTAGAGAAACATATGCTAATGCAAGCTGTAGGTGAGCCTCTTGAGGGTTTTGACCAGGCTGTACATATGGGCAAGAAGCAAAGAGAAGGGAAAATACAGCCAGAGTCCTAGCAGTAAAGTCATTGGCTTGAGAACAGAGACTTTTGGTGGATGTTCAATGGTCAGGAGATAAGTCTTAGTCTTCTGTAATTGAGGCATTTATGGGAAATCAGTCTCAGTTTTTAAGTTTTATTCTTCTGAGAGCACATATGTGCTACTTCCACTTCATACCTTCCAGTTCCATTGTAGATTGAAATCCTTTTAAAATACACATATTTCAAATGCCAAGTGCAAGCCTGGAGTATCACCTGTAATTCTGACCAGCTAGCTATACACATTCCTACAATCCCCTCCTTGGATTTGGTTAATTTGCTAGTACTCACAAAACTCAGAGAAACATTTTATTTTGGTTACTGGTTTATTACCAAAGGATAGAATTCAGGAACAGACAGATGAGAGACAGATGAGGTATGGGGAGAAAGTGAATAGCTCTCATGCCAAGTTATCATTTTTCCCAATCTCCACATATCCACCAGCTTAATGTTCCCCAAACCCCCTTCTTATGGGTTTTCATGGAGGCTTTGTTACATAAGCATAGCTAATTAAATTATTGGTGATTGGTGATTCATCCTCCATGTATCGTCTCTCCTCAGTATCAAGAGATAGGAATGAAAATTCCAACTCACTATGAAAGTTTGGTTTCTCTGGAAACAAGCTTCCATCCCTTAGGGGTTTTCCAAAAGTCATCTCATTAACAAAAGCCACCATAACTTTGAGGGGGGGTGCCTGCCTTCCCAGCTGTGTCCTCTCTCTAGGCTTTTCCATAGGTTCTGCTACTTTCTGAGCTCAGATTTTAATGTAGCTTGTCTCTATCCTCTCCTCAGTCCAGAAACCTGTGAGGTGTTTCCTCCTCAGCCATAGCTGAGATGCTGTAACATACTAGTTTGTGTTATTATTATTAGTAGTAGTAGTTTGTATTATTTTTTTCAAGTAGTGCTTGAGTATTGGTTTGCATGAGAACCAGCTAGGGTGCATGTTGCAAACCTAGCAACTCAATCTGGGAGTGGAGCCCCGGGATCTGCATTTCTAAAAAAAAGCAGCCACTCTTCCCCAGGTGCTTCTACTTCATGCAGTCCCCCAGCCTTCCGCTGGTCCGTTTTGTGGTGGAAAGGGACTTGTAGTGAATAATAAGATACCAATTTCACCTTTATGTCTCTGAAGCTTTTCAGGAACTGAGGACAAGAGACCAAATATTAGAATAAAAGATACTCCCATTGCTCTTGTTACTCAGGAAATTCCAAGGGTTTGGGGAGCTGTGAACAAGGAGCAGTGGAGGAAGACCAGATATGTGTGGGAAATATATATTTCATCAACTGAATGACCAAATTATATATATATATTTCGTATAAATCATAATATCACAATATAACAGTAATTTAAAATGTGGATTCACATGAATACTAGCCCCACCTTTTTAAAAAAGGTATATTTATTTATATTTAGAGAGAGAGTATGTGAGTAGGGGAGAGGGGTGAAGGGAGAGAGAGGAAGTTAATCATGCTGCAAGTGATATTCTTTAACTTTCTGAGACTCTGATTTTACTCCTGCAGTATGCGGGTAATGGCAGGACGTACTGTGGTTGAAATAAAATTCAGTAACTGATGTAAAGTTCTCAGCACTAGGCATGAAACAGAGTAAATGTGTGTGGCCACATGTGATAAACATAAAATTATTGTGACAAATATTAGCTGGGAAAAACTGCCAAGAAGTGTGCAGAAGAAGAAAAATGTCCCTCTGAAACCGCATAAAAGCATAAAGTCCAACAAAAATCAAAATTTCTGCAGAAAGTCTTCAGGGAAGCTAGATTTTAAGTAACATTTTTCTTCTCTTCCAGAAAACCCCCTCCTCCCTTCTTGGCCTTCTGTTTCAGGAACCCCATATCAACCAAAAGATATAACAAAGGTGGCCTACAGCAAATACACAATTCTTGTCAGAACCGGCTAGAACCTATATTTCTTTATAAAATCCCCTCAGCTCCTTCCTCCTGTGGGCTTGCAGTTTTTGAAAGCCATAGCCTTCTACAGCCTCCTTTGCCCAGCAAAGCAATAAAACTATTGTTCTTCTTTATTCCAAACTCTGTCTTCATATTACATTTTGGCTTCAAGGCACAAAGGTTGGTTTTCAACAACACCTCCACCCTTCTAGGTTTTTGGTTGAGGCCCCCACCATCCTGTAATAAAAGATTAATATGAGAGGGGTGCCTGGGTGGCTCAATTAGTTAAGCCTCCGACTTTAGCTCAGGTAATGGGTTCAAGCCCCATGTTGGGCTTTGTGCTGACAGCCCAGAGTCTGGAGCCTGTTTCAGATTCTGTGTCTCCCTCTCTCTCTGCTCCTACCCTGCTTATGTTCTGTCGCTCTCTGTCTCTCAAAAATAAATAAACATTAAAATTATTTTAAAATGTTTTACAAAAAGATTACCAGGAGACAAACAAATAGAAGTTTAACAACAAGTACATCCCCTGTATCCATAGGAGAGACCCACAGAAACTGAGCAACTCCCCAAAATGGCCCAAGCTATCTCCTAAATACCACCTCAGTTAAAGGCAAAAGAAAGCAATTAAGGAGGTGTGAGGGAGGCCAGTTATGAGAGGTTACCAGGAAAATCACAAAAACAGGGGTGTGGTTGTTACACAGATTTAAGTCCTTGCCTTCTCCATTGATCAGGATTCCTAGAGATTTAGCCATTTTTGTTCTCCTATTAGAGCAGATAGTTATTTAGGAACTACTAACTAACTAACAACAAGAAAACCATGGCCAGCTATCAAGAAGATTAAAGACCTGTCCTGGCAGCTTTTCATAGGATGCCAGATCAAACCAGATAGGCCCCAAGATGGTGGGCACCATGACAGGAAACTGGTGACCAAATTATGAAGAAAAAGCAGGAAACTCTGCTTCCTGCTTCAAGTAATAAATATTCCACTCCCTAGTTAACAACTGTTGATAAAAGATAGAAACCAACCCCCTAGGTGTGCAGCTCTCTCTTGAGTGTTCTCATCTTAGACCTTGGGAGTATATTCTTCACTTTAATAAACTTTTCCACTTCTGTTACTCATCCACTGTGCTGCATGTCTGTCCTTGAATCCCTTCTCATAATAAGACCAGGAACTTTGGCAACTCTTTTGGGTCTGGCTGGGTCCAGGCTCCAGGACCCAGTGTCTCCCCAGTACACCTGGCAACATTCTTGGTACAGAGAGGGAAATACCTTTACAAGTGAAGATTTCCCTTAGGAATTTAAGTTTCTTTTACAAAATGGTAACTCCTCTTCAGTTTTCAGAACTTGTCCTATGTCTACTATTTATTTAAAAATAATGAGCTCAAGATCATTTTTATGCCAAAAAGGCATATTTTGGGGTGGGATATTCTCCCCTTCAAGTGCCACTCAAGTGTGCCTTTGAGTGCTTGATGTCCCATGAGCATACATTTGTTAGACGAAAGACACAGATCTTCTGTCTACAGTGAAAGCTCCTTTGGCAGAGAGTGGAGCTGATTACATGGAAATCCTTGAGCAGCTAGTCCATGTGTATAAGGGTGGATGGAAGAGATAGGAAGGGTAATTTGGGGTTATTTGGGCAATCCAGATGGAGTGAACAAGGAGAGGAAAAGGGATAGAATAGAATGTTGGGCAGCAGAACTCTTCCTCATAACTGTAAGATTTAATAGATGGAGGCAGAGACGAATGGAAAGAAAGAGACCAAGTTATGGAGCCAAGAAAGCCTTTATTGGGATTGTGATTCCCGGGTGAGGTTCTGTGACTCTGGGAGTGGGGAGTCAGGGAAGTCGCGCCTGGTATGGGAGGGCAAGATGTTTTATGGGTGCAAGAGTTCTGGGTTTGATCTCGGGTGGGCAGATAGCCAAGTAAGGGCATCATTGGACTGTGGCGAGGATGGGATTGGTTGTTTCCTTTAGGCGGGATGAGGGGATACTGGAATTCCATGGCAGGCTATATTTCAAACTGTGTGAGACATTCCAGATTTGAGAGTGGGGGTCATTGGTGCCTGGTCAGTGCCTGGAAGTATTCTCCAACCCACAGTAAAATGGCCGCTTGGTCGCCCTCCTAAGGTAACTCTTACAATAACCACTGAATAACCACTTCAGTAGGTTCTTCCAGACTCATAGGCTGATCGTTGAGAGGAGTGGGGATCTGCTGTGCAGAATGCACGTTCATAAGGGAAGAATGGTGATAGCACTTTCCTTAACATAGGGACTTGAAGCAAAGGGGAAGCCTGGAAATGAGGCTCAAGGAAGTGTGCACAGGAGGTTCTATGAGACATTGGGTTAAGTATCGATGTGTAGCCTCATTCCTTCCAAGCTGCATCTCCCTGAGCTCATGCTTGCCTAGTCAAAGGCCTTCTGGGAAATCAGGCTCTTCCATATTTTCCATTCAAAGTCATTTTCCTTCCCATGGTTTTAGGCAAATATTTAAAAGTTCTATTCTTTATTTATTATTCTCAAAAGATAAAGAGAACAGAAAGCCCTGTCTTATGGACTTCACAAACCTTTCATATAGTAAAAACAATATGTGGAGCACCCAAATATAATAAGAATAGACTTCAGTGCTGGGATACATAGCCAACCAGGCAGTTGTGCTCAGGAACCTAAGAATGTATTATATCAACAGCCTCTTAAAGTTCATGAAATAGAGTACAGGTGCCTGGGTGCTCATTCAGTTCAGCAGCTGACTCTTGGTTTCAGCTCAGGTTATGATCTCACAGTTCCTGTGATTGCACCCCATGTCAGGCTCTGTGTTAACAGTGAGCCTGCTTGGGATCCTCTCTCTCCCTCTCTCTATGCCCCTCCCTACTTCTCTCTCTATGCCCCTCCCTACTTCTCTCTCTCTCTCTCTAAATATAAGTAAATAAACTTAAAAAATAGAACTATTATTCACTTAGGGGCGGTGGTTTGTGATATAAATAAACTCCCTAACATTTGTAGTGTTTGGGGCAAGAATACAAATTGAAGCCCATCAACTGTATGTCCAAATACTTTGAAATCCTAAGTTAATGAGTTGCTGCTAAGTAACATATATTCTACCTTTCTCCCTTGATGAGTTTGCCTTCATAGCAACCTGGAAGATGAGACCCAAATTTAGAATGATCGGACTTCTTGATGTGCTGAGCCAGAACATGGCAGCAGGGAGAGAACCAGCTTCAGCTCCTTACCAGTCTCAATTTCTGCTAGTCTGCTTACTCCTCCAATACCAGTTCCACCTGCAACCGGTGCAGACACTGCAGTCTACATGTCCAGACTTTGTCCAAATTCTCTGTATCAACCACCTTTTTTCCACCCTCCAGGCACTGGGATGTACCTGTAGGTGTTACAGCCACTCTCAGGAGGACAGATTCAAGGAGGAGACTCACTCAGACTAAGAAAAGGGTTAAAATTGTTTGGGCACAGAAATCTTCAATCTATATCTAGAAGGAAGGATGTACAAGTACCAACTGAACATATACCAAACTGAGGCATATTGAAAATTTTAAGAGTTATTTGAGCAAAAATCAATTTGTATTAGGCAGCAGCATCCAATCTAGCGGATATAAAGGAGTTCTAAGGAGCTGTACAAAGCAAAAGACTTTTATAGGTAGAAAAGAGGAGGATAAAGGAAATTATACTGTCAAAAAAGGGGCCTGGTTATTGTAAAGTTAGTTTTCTTTAGGAGAGGGTAGGGGTCTATCAGGCAGATTATCTAACTAGAGATGATCAGGTAATTCCTGATTGACTAGCTTAAGATTTCATTTCTGGGGAAACTGAAACTGTAATTATATGAAGTTATGGCTTGGTGATGTTGCAGAATTTTTTACCACAATACTCAGGATTGGTTGTCTTGTCCCTTCAAAGAATGAAGAGGTGGACACAAAATGAACAGCAGGCAAAAGTTTATCAGAGTATGAGATCAGAAAGGAAGAATAGTAGGAAAGCTTTCTTTACAGAGAGAGGACATTAGAAAGTAAATGCCCACTGACAGTAGGCAAGGGTCCTTGTTTTAAAAGGTTCAAGATGGCCCCTTCTACTTCCTTTCCCCCTTGTTCCTTCTCAAGTTTTATCTTTTTGGGCTGGATAACTCTAGGTGCTGGTTTGTCCGTTCATGATTGGCTCATTTCCATTGTATGAGGGGTGGTCTACAGCTATACCAGTTCCTTGTGGGTTATAGGTTTTATCTTTAGTCTGGTCTTTTGTGAAATTCCTGAAAGAAACCTGAGGAAGAATTGCCTGAGGGGGGTTGCTGTGGTCAGACACTCCCAGCATTATTCCAAAATATGTCTTTCCCTACCCAGGGACCTCAGGTCCCAATCCTTTCCCTCTCTGCCAATTTTATTCTATATATATTTTTTTTCTTCCTATCATATTGTGAGTTCGATCCCCACATTGGGCTATTGCTGTCTGTGCAAAGCCAGCTTAAGATCCTCCGTCATCCTCTCTTTGCCCCTCTCTCAGCTTGCGTGAGCACTCTCTCTCTCTCAAAAACAAATAAACATTAAAAAAAAAAAAAGAAGGCCTGCTGCTGCTGCTTCAGACAGATCTGGGCTTGATAAGGCTCTGCTCCTTGATAGTTATTTGACAATGGACAGGATTTTAACCTTGTATTGATTTCATCCTCTCAAAAACTACCATATGGAGCACCTGGATGGCTCAGTCAGTTAAGCGTCTGACTTCAGCTCAGGTCATGATCTCATGGTTTGAGAGTTGGAGCCCTGAGTTGGGCTCTGTGCTGTCATGTTAACAGAATCTGGAGCCTGCTTCCTCTCTCTCTCTGCCCCACCCACTCTTGTGCTCTGTTTCTCAAAATTGAATAAACGTTAAAAGAAAACAGACCACCATAAAAACCTGCTGTTCAGGCAAAGCTAAGTTTATTAAACCTACTGCAATAAGGGAGATCACCAGTTTGTATGAGTCTCAGCAATGTCTCACAAAGGGAAAGATTGGACAAGGGTCCCAATTGGCCTCACAAGACAGGAAAATGATTGGGATCCAGGAGAGTTAATGACAGCGGTAGCTTTGAATTGGAGGTAAGGGCCTGGATGACAGGACTGGCAATCTTTCTAGCCAGCTCTCAGTTCTATCTCCTAGGAGTCAGCATTTACTGGAACAAATAGCTGAGTGACTTTTCTTGTTTTCAGTATGGTTTCAGAGAGGAGCAAGGGAGATACTTAGTATAGTTTAAGATGAAAGATTATTCCTTTCTAAAATTTGCTTACTTAGAAAAGAGCCCTGCACATGGCAAGCTTGCAGCCAAGAGTGCCTACAAAGCATCATAGGTACCATACAGGTAGTGAAAATGAGGCTTTTTTTGCACTTTAGTGGTGGGGCAGGTGGTAGAGGTTAGGAGTGTATTCTGAGTGCACATCCTAGGTTGCAGGTATTGTGACAGGCCATACTCCATAGTCTAAGAGATGTGAGCTGTAGAAAAGGTTCAGAGTACTAAAGAATGAATTACTGACCAAGATTTTGAAAGATTTTTCCAGGTAGAAAAGAGGAAGATCAGAAAGAATGGTTTGCTCAGAACCACACAATGAAAACTGTACTAGAAAGGATATTCTGACTAAGGGGTAGCAAAAGGGTAGAGAAGGAATTTAGCCTTCTCAGCAAAGCTCTCAATCTTCACCTGAGGTCACTGGTGTGGCCTAGGTTGTTGAATCCAGAGAGGTTTTACTGACATGCAGAGGTATAACCTAGGAGAGGTGAGCAACATGTTTCTCTTTCAGCATCCATGGAGATGACAGTCTTGCCCTTGAGGCCATGAGAATCCCCAGGACAGAGTCCAGAAAGGGCAGGCTCAGGTCTTATGGCAGAGAGGCCCCATGCACTTCTCTGAGGGCATGCTTTTAACCACACACAGGAAGGAGTAGAGATGTGGCAAGAGCAAACTCTTCAGGTAGAAGTCTCCTCCAGAATTATATACTTTTACAGTGGTCTGGAATTTTATCCACTGACAGACCTCCCTTTGTGTCATTTTTTCTCCCTTAGACACATGGTCATACAAAGAAGGGAGAGGATTGGCATGAATCTTGGAACATCAGTTTCTCCATCAAGTTCATTATTATAAATAATGAATTATTGTGGGGAATGGAGATGGGAAGTCGGACAAGTGTTCTCCGTTTTTCCTGAAAGTAACAGGATCCTCACATGGCAATAGAGATTGAACCCTAACAAGTGACCCTCTGGCTGAAACTCTTCTGAGAACATGTATACAGGAACATGACTTTGTTTTTAGACAGTATTCTGGGCTGACTCTTATTTTGATTTTAAAAATTAGATATGTGCGTGTATGTGTGTGTGTGTGTCTTTAAGTATGCACGCTTAGGCATGTTTTTATCGTATAGATTACTTTAAATACATCAATATTTTTATGTAGAGATTGATTTTATTTTAAATAAAAGAGTTCCCTATAATGCTCTTGTGGGATAATTCCCGTAAGATGATTAAAAGCTTCGTTTAGTAAAGATCTGCTAAAGGTTTATAAGGAACACCCTTAAAAACCTGAGGTGGGCTTTTGCTTATAGAAAGGTTTTATGAAGCATCACATTCGATCTCTGAGAGGTAGTAAAAAAGGGATCGCCTTCTGTCAAGTTGGAGTCCATCTTTGGTCTGAGACCTTTTGTAATTTGAAACTTGTTTGTTCTCTGAAGAGGCTGGGGATACTAAGCCATTTTTCTACTTTCAAACCTAGCAAGGCCTATTGCATTTGAATTTAACAGTTTGCTTGTTAGCTTATCTGTATCCTAGGTATTCTATCTTAGGCCATGATGAAAAAGCTAGGCAGAACTTTTAATTTTCTGTGTAGAAGTCTCTGTAGTTATCTGATTGAGATTATTAACTTTTTTTATCATTTTCAGAATCAGTCATGTCGTCAAAAAAATCAGCTACTATGATAGAAAAACATAGGATTCAGTGGGCAGAGAGGGAAAGATTAGGACCTGAGGTTCCTGGGTGGGGAAAATGCATATTTTTGAACAATGCTGAAGTGTCAGACACAGCAAACCCCCTTGGGCACAAGGTTCCTCTTAAGAATGTAACAGGCATCAACTATCCCCCTCAGGATTCCCTCAAGGATTTGACAAAAGACCTAACCAGAAACAAGTGGTAGACCATAAACCATATGACCCACAAGGAATGGTATGGCCATAAACCACCCATTGGAAATGAGCCAATCAGAAATGGACAACCCAGCACCTAGACTTATCCAGCCAATGAGGGTAGAACCTGAGAAGGAACAAGGGGGAAGGGAAGGGTGGGGTGACCAGAACCTTGAAAAACAAGAACCCTTGCCTATTATCATGGGCGTTCTTCCTTTCTAATCTTATACACTGATAAACTTTTGCCTGCTGCTCATTTTGTGTCCACCTCTTCATTCTTCAAAGTGGCAAGACAATGAATCCCAGGTATTGAGGTAGAGAATCCTGCAACATTACCACATAATAAAGATTCCCTTTGGGGCGCCTGGGTGGTTCAGTCGGTTAAGCGTCCAGCTTCAGCTTAGGTCAGATCTCACGGTTCGTGGGTTCGGGCCCCACGTCAGGCTCTGTGCTGACTGCTAGCTCAGAGCCTGGAGCCTGCTTCAGATTCTGTATCTCCCTCTCTCTGACCCTCCCCTGCTCGCACTGTCTCTCTCTGTCTCTCAAAAATAAATAAAAAGCATTAAAAAAAATAAAGATTCCCTTTCTTCCAACTTCTGCTCTGACAATGCTTTCAATGCCAGCTAGTTTGAAGCCCATGATGTTGACACTGACATGTAATTCCCTTCATTTCCTGCTCACCATCTAGTCCCCAGACCAATACCATATATTTTAGATTTTTTTTTAGTGCCTTATATTGAGTAACAAAATCTGTACTAGCTAGTTGTTTTGTAACAAATCACTCCGTCCAACTCAATAGCTTTAGAAGGCACCTATTTCTTGTGCTTAGGGATTGATTATTTGGGAAACTTGCTGAAGACAGGTCATCTTTGCTCCACGTGGCATCATCTGGGGTGGCCCGGTAAAACTGGTGGATTCTCCCCCAAGATATTTTATTTGCATGACTGGCAAGTTCCTGTCTATTGGGCCTCATCCTGGAGTGGTGTGAGCACTCTCACAGTGCGTGTCTGGGTTTCAAGAGTAAATGTCCCAAAATATAGGAAGTGGAAACTGCCCTTTCCTGCCTTCCCTCCATCAGTCCTTCCTTCCTTCTTTGTTGTTGAGGACATTCTGGCTTCTTCAGTGGTTGTCTTGAAGTGAAGTAACCAGAAGTGTGGAAGTTGGGAAGTGGGGTAGGGTAGCAAGCAGATTCATTATTTGAAGATACAAGTTTCATCATGTGCCCTTCTGGAGGTTGATTGCAAAGTCCAAACAAAGAACTGCTTGTTGTGGAGCTGCAACCCACTTAGAATGTACCCCTTATAGATCATCTTTCTTGCCTCATCTCCTCTCCTTCACTATTACTTTGTTGAGGCTACCTCCCTGGGATTCTCCCTTAAAAATTCTTCTTGATTGTATTTATTACTTATTCATTCAGCAGATTTTTCTTGATCAGTGTCTGTATGCCAAGATATTGCTTGTTGCAATTCCTTATGGGTTGTATTAAGAGGTTTCACTGAAGAGTGTGGTTTTTTGTTTATTTATTTATTTTGAGAGGGAAAGAAAGAGCGTGAGTCGAGGAGGGGCATAGAGAGAGGGAGAGAGAGAATCTCAAACAGGCTCTGAGCTATCAGCACAGCAGTGGGGCTTGAACTCACAAAACATGAGATCATGAGCTGAACTGAGATTAAGAGTTGGACACTTAACTGACTGAGCCACCCAGGTGCCTGAAGAGTATGTATTTTTAGAAAATAATCAGGAAGTGATATGACCTAGTAATAAGAGTTTTTAAAAGAACCCTCCATGTGCTGCATGGCAAATGGACTGTTGCTGGACAGGGATGGAAGCAGGAAGAGCATGCAGGAGGCCACTTCTCTGATGACATCCATGGGATAGTGTTGGCCAGGATGGGTAGGAGTGAATAAATTTATTATATACTTGGGAGATAGAAAATACAATGTTTGACAATAGATTAAGTAAGGAGAGGAATGAGGAAAGGCGGAATTAACAGTGACTCCTAGGTTTGTAACAAATGGGTGGGCTATTTACTGAAATGAGAAAGATGGCAGGAGAGGAGGGTCATGGAAGGATGACCAAATTTATGGGGTAAGTAGGAAATTTTCAAGGCTTTCATGGACTTTAATGTACATCACTAATTACCTTTTGAAAGTCCCATTTTCAGCTAAACAGTTCTCTACTTCATAAGCTTATTTTCCTATGTCTACATCAAATCACAGTTGATCATTGTGTAAAAACTGTCATTTAAAAATAATCTTTTCTTCTTCAATTTTGTGACTCTGCCAACATTTCTTCCTTACTCATTAAAGAGTTTTTCTTTCAATAGTATCTTTTTGGCTCATTCAATTTTTATTTTACTGAGATGTAATAGATCTACAACATTGTATTAGTTTAAGGTATACAACATGATTTAGTATTTATATATATAATGTGAAGTGATCACCCCAGTAAGTCTAGTTAACATCCATCCATAGAGTTACAAATTATTTTCTTGTGATGAGAACTTTTGAGATTTCCTCTTTTAGGCACTATCAACTATATAATGCAGTATTATTAACTGTAGTCAACATTCTGCAACTGGAAGCTTGAATATTTTTATCACATTCCCCCATTTTGTCCATCTATCCACACTTGACTTCTGGAAACCACCAGTCTGTCTCTGTATCTAGGAGTTCTCTGTGTGTGTGTGTGTGTGTGTGTGTGTGTTGAGATCTATGTGTAACTTAGAATATTTATTATTCATCTTTTTCTATCTGACTTATTTCACTTAGAATAATGCTCTATAATGTCCATTCATAATGTTGTAAATGGCAGATTTCCTTCTTTTTTATGGCTGAACGATAATATAACACATATATCACATTTTTTAATCCACTCATCAATTGATGAACATTTATCTTGTCTTTATATCTTGGCTATTGTACATAATGCTGTAATGATATGGGGATTCATTTTATTTTTGGTTAGTCTTTTCTTTTTCTTTGGGTACATACCCAGAAGTGGAAAATATGGCTCACATGGTAATTCAATTTTTAAATTTTTGAAGAACCTACATTTTGCTCTCCATACTGACTGACCCAATTCACAGTCATACAAACAGAGCACAAGAGTTCCCTTTGTTGTACATCCTCACCAACACTTGTCATTTTTTGTCCTTTTTTAAAAAAATTACATTTATTTATTTTTGAGTGAGTGAGTGAGAGAGAGAGAGAGAGAGAGAGAGAGAGAGAGCGAGTGAGCAGTGCAGGAGCAGGGAGACAGGGAGACACAGAATCCGAAGCAGGCTCCATGATCCCAGCTGTCAGCTCAGAGCCTGATGCAAGGCCCCAACTCACACGTGTGAGATCATAACCTGAGCTGAAGTCAGATGCTTAACCAACTGAACCACCCAGGTGCCCCTTTTTCTTTTTAATAATAACCATTCCAACAGCTGTGAAGTTATATTTTATGGTTTTTGATTTGCATTTACCTGATTTTCATGTACCCATTGGCCATCTGTATGTCTTCTTTGGAAAATGTTGATTCAGATCCTCTGCCCATGTTTTAATCAGATTTTTTCTATTGTGGTTTTTTAAAATACATTTTGGATATTAACTTTTATTAGATGTGTGATCTACAAACATTTTATCTCAGTCTTTAGATTGTATTTTCACTTTATTGTGATTTCCTTTGCTAGGCAGAAGCTTTTGCTTTGAGGCAATCTCAGTTTATTTTTGTTTTTGTAGCTTTTGTTTTTAGTAATAAATTCCTCCCTCACCTCCTCTTTCCCCCCAAATCATTATCAACTGATATCAAGTAGTTACCTATGTGTTCTTCTAAGAGTTTTATGGTTTCAGGTATTATGTTCCAATCTTTAATCCACTTTATTTTTATTTATTTATTTATTTTTAATAGTTTATTGTCAAATTGGTTTCCATATAACACCCAGGGCTCTTCCCCACAAGTGCCCTCTGCCATTGCCACCACCTCTATTCCCC
The DNA here is from genome assembly GCA_004023785.1 of Mungos mungo. Lineage (NCBI taxonomy): Eukaryota > Metazoa > Chordata > Mammalia > Carnivora > Herpestidae > Mungos > Mungos mungo. The sequence goes on from PISW01009452.1 coordinate 49,032, forward strand.
CTCCCACTCCCCCTTCAACCCACAGTTTTTTTTTTTCAGTATTCAATAGTCTCTCAGGTTTTGCGTCCCTCTCTCTCCCCAACTCTGTTTCCCTCTTCCCCTCCTCATGGTCCTCCATTAGGTTTCTCCTGTTCTCCTGTTAGACCTATGAGTTCAAACATATGGTATCTGTCCTTCTCCACCTGATTTATTTCGCTTAGCATGACACCCTCAAGGTCCATCCACTTTGCTACAAATGGCCATATTTCATTCTTTCTCATTGCCATGTAATACTCCATTGTGTATATATATATACACACCACATGTACATGTGCTCCTATGCATCAGAACTTCTGTATCCTTTGGGTAAATCCCTAGCAGTGCTATTGCTGGGTCATAGGGGAGTTTTATCGATAGTTATTTGAGGAACCTCTATACTGTTTTCCAGAGCAGCTGCACCAGTTTACATTCCCACCAACAGTGTAAGAAGGTGCCCGTCTCTCCACATCCTCACCAGCATCTATAGTCTCTTGATTTGTTCATTTTAGCCACTCTGACCAGTGTGAGGTGATATCTCAGTGTGGTTTTGATTTGTGTTTCCCTGATGATGAGTTGTCTAAACCCAAAAACCCGGTCCGGGCATCTATATCAAATTGTCTAAAACCTGACGCCTGGTCCCGAGAACGGCATGCCTGGTCCCTAACCCTCGGCCCCGGAGCAGCTGCGGAAAGCTAAATCGCTTGTATAGTTGTTCCCCACAGGGGACTTAAATAGCGGACCCAGAAGTCGCAAGTCTGTCCGTCATTCCACTCTGGGCTGCGGCGGCAGGGGACTTGGGGTCTGCCTCTACGGGGGATTAGGGCGACAGGTGCCGCAAATAGCTAGCTAGCCAGGTCCGGACATGTTCCCAGCTAGAACGTGTCCCCAGTCGGAGCAGACACAACAGAGGTGGGCTCCCCATCAGCTGGGGACCCGCCTCCATCTGCCCCGACTGGCGACCGAGAGGGAGAGAGAAAGGGGACAGAGAAAGACGCAGCAAGCAAGGACACACTCACGGTTTTTGATCAGGCGAAGAGAGAGAGAGCTTTATTCAAAGAACTGTCTCTTATATAGGTTTCAGGAGGGAAAGCAAGGCAGTTGCTAGGCTGGTTACCAGGTAAACAGAGTCCAAAATGCATATCAAAGAGGCGCCCCGACATTGCCTTCAGCAATCTTGGGGGATGGAGAATTAACACTGAATACGGTTTTGATCTTTAGTGTACCCTGGCCCTTTTGCGTCTATCTCAGAAGGACAGGCGCCACCAAGGTTATTTTGGCCATCTCCAGCCTCCAGAAGAATTCTAGTTTACTGGCTCACTCTCCGGGAGAGATCTTTGCCAGAGGCAGCGTGAAACATGGCGGTCCCGACAATGAGTGACAATGAGCATCATTTCATGTGCCTGTAGGCCATCTGGATGTCCTCTTTGGAGAAGTGTCTGTTTATATCTTCTGCCCATTTCTTCACCGGATTATACATTTTTCAGGTATGGAGTTTAGTGAGTTTCTTGTAGATTTTGGATACTAGCCCTTTATCCAATATGCCATTTGCCACTAACTTTCCCCATTCTGTTGGTTGCCTATTAGTTTTCTTGATTGTTTCCTTTGCATTGCAGAAGCTTTTTTATCAGGGTACAAAATCAATGTACAGAAATCAGTTGCATTCTTATACACCAAAAATAAATCAACAGAAAGCAAAAGCAAGAAATGGTTCTCATTCACAATTGCATGAAAAATTATAAAATACCTAGGAATAGACCTAACCAAAGATATAAAATACCTGTATGTTGAAAACTATAGAAGACTTATAAAGGAAATTGAAGTAGACATAAAGAAATGGAAAACCTTCCATGCTCATGGATCAGAAGAATAAACGTTGTTAAAATGTTATTATTTCCCAAAGCAACTTACACATTCAATGCAATCCTCATCAAAGTTGCACCAGCATTCTTCTCAAAGCTGGAACAAACTATCTTAAAATTCATATGGAACCACAAAAACAAACAAACAAACAAACAAACAAACAAACACCTGAATAGCCAACGTAATATTGAAGAAGAAAACCAAAACGGGAGGCATCACAATCCCAGACTTTAGCCTCTACTACAAAGCTGTCATCATCAAGACAGTATGGTATTAGGCACAGAAACAGACACATGGAACAATGGAATAGAATAGAGAACCCAGAATTGGACCCACAAGTACATGGCCAATTAATCTTTGACAAAGCAGGAAAGAGTATCCAATGGAAAAAAACCAGCCTCTTCAACAAGTGATGAATGAACATGTAGATGAATGAAATTAGACCACTTTCTTACACCATTCACAAAAATAAACTCAAAATGGATAAAGGAGCTGAATGTGAGACAGGAAACCATAAAAACCCTAGAGGAGAAAGCAGGAAATAGCCTCCTTGAACTCAGTCTCAGCAATTTCCTCCTTGACACATCTCCAAAGGCAAGGGAATCAAGAACAAAAATGAAGTATTGGGACCTCATCAGGATTTGGTTTGTTAATACATAGCGGAATTTTTTACATCTATGTTCACCAAGGGTAGTGGACTGTAACATTTTTTTCTTGTGGTGTCCTTCCGTTTTTTAATTAAAGTAATGCACCTTGTAAAATGAGTTTGGAAGTGTTCCCCACTCTTCTATTTCTTGGAAGAGTTTGGGAAGTACTGGTTTTAATATTAAATATTCTTGGAATAATTGGTAGAACTCACCAGTGAAGTAATTTTGCCTGGAATTTTATTTCTTGGGATGTTTTTAATTACTGATTCAGTGTCCATACTAGTAATTGGTCTATATTCATATTTAATTTTTTTCATGATTCAGTCTTGGTAGGTTGTATGTTTGTAAGTATTTATCCATCCCTTCTCAATTGTACAATTTGTTGATGTATGATTGTTTATAGTAGTCTCTTATGACCCTTTGTATATTTGTG